>VWZE01005399.1:2909-48623 GCA_013396675.1 Eubucco bourcierii | reverse complement strand
CAGAGTAAAGTGGCAGAATCCCCTCCCTTGCCCTGCTGGCCACACTTCTCTTGATGCAGCCCAGCACACAGTTGCTGTCTGGGCTGCATGTGCACACTGCAGGCTCATGTTGAGCTTTTCAGCAACCCAGACTTCAAGGTCCTTTTCCTCAGGGCTGCTCCAGCCATTCACCACTCAGCCTGTATTTGAACTTGGAATTGTGTCTACCCAGGTGCAGAACCTTACACTTGGCCTTGTTGAATTTCAGGAGGTTGACTTATGCCCACCTCTCCAGCATGTCCATGTCCCTCTGGATGGCATCCCTGCCCTCTAGCAAGTCAACTGTGACACACAGCTTGGTGTCATATGCGGACTTGCTGAGGGTGCACTGATTCCTGTCTGTGTCACTGACAAAGATACTAAACAGCACTGTTAGCAGCACTGACCCCTGAGGGATGCCACTTGTCACTGGTTTCCAGGTGGACATTGTGCCATTGATCACCACTCTCTGCGTGCGACCACCCAACCAGTTCCTTATCCAGCAGCGCTCCACCCATCAAGTCCATGTTTTTCCAGTTTGAAAGAAGAAAGCAGATGTCAGATACAAATACCCTTAAGTGGCTGACTTGTAACAGAAAAGTTAATGTTCTTGTACTTTTTCATTAATACAATGTTTTGACTTCACAGAACAACTGCCTTACCTGAAGTGCCCACTGCATACTGTCTTAAAGCTAACCCCGGTGGCTTATGGTAGGTCGTACTGAGTATCTGTGTCTAACTGTACTGCCTGTGTCATCAGTACAGCTTGTGAGGCATTTAAATGGAAACGTTTTTAATTTACTTTGTTTTAATATAGAATAGAATAGTTAGGTTTGTAATTGCATGTATGCCTGTACAGCTTTGGGAAGACCCATGAATATTGTGGTTTACAATTGCTTTGTGTTATACAAGAAAAGACATCTGTATTAGCAAAGGCCTGAACCCACCAGTGACTGGAACTGCTAGTAGACAGTTTTCTTTTGAACTCACTTCATATACTATTAAACCATTTCTTCTGGCAAACCCATTTACACAGGTCTGGTGAGGTCTCAGTTTTTGTTGTTGTATTTGAGCGTATTGCTTTTTAGAAGACAGACAAATCTACGTTTAATGTAGGTTTATTATTTTAGAAACAGTATTCCCCTTACCCTTAAATAACTTTTTTTTAATGGACCTTTACTCTGCCACCTGAGTCGAGCTTGTTGTTGTTGGCATTCGTTTGTCAGCAACTATTGGGAATGTTTAGCTTGGGATCTGTAACTGAGATTTCTTGCTGGCTTCTGGAGTGTGGGCTGTGGCTTACATCTTGGGGGGTACTTGGGTTTGAGATTGATAGTTAAGTTTTGTGTGTGTCAACCCCAGTTTAAAACATGCCTGCTGTTAATTTTCTTTAGATGATGGCTTAACCGTCTCTTAAGTGTTACTTCATCACACTTCAGGTTATTTCTAGGCAAAGAGAAAAACTATCTGCAGATCTTACCAGGAAATGGATTGATAAAAAGTACTAGTTGAGTTAATTGGAAATGTAAAACTGTCTTTTGGTTAACAACTTTGGCAAATAGCAGTCTAGGCTTGTACTGTATTTTTTGTTGAGTTTCAAATAACCTTGTGACCAAGTAGCTAGCTGTTGCGCTGGGATTGTCTGGAGAGATTTTTGGCACCTAACTGCGTTAGAGCAAGTATTAACTGTCTGTGCTTTGGTGACATCTGGTGTTCCTAGCCTTGCATGACAGGATGGAGTCTTGAAAGTAGAGGCTTGGAACAGCTAAAACTGCTTTGGTTGGTTGGTTTTTTCGTTTGGTTGGTTCTGCTTCTTGTTTAGTTGTTTACTTTTGTGGTTTTCTTTGTTTGTGGTTTGTTTATTTGGTTTGGGGGTTTTGTTTGTTTCCTTTTTGAAAGTGGATACTTTTGAATCCCTACTCTCAGCCTGTTCCCGCAGATTTTTGTTTTGGGGTTGACTTTGTTGGTTGTTTTGGGATGTATTGGAGGAGGCTGTTTTTATTTATTGGTGGTTTGGTGGGTTTTTTTCGGTAGGAAGTTGGGTAACTGTTCATAAAGTCCATAAGTGCTAGATGTTTGCAGTGGTTACTTGCACAAAATGAGGAAGGAAACAAAGTAGTATAAAATACTGTCCTTGTTAGTTTTCTTTGGTGAAAGAGATGCCATTGCCGTTTGGTTTTAAGTGTTTTATAGCTGCGTCTGATTTGCACATGACAGTCAATTCTGCTTTTTGGAGTTTGAAACAAGGCACACAGACTATGTAAGCTTTTTATACAGTAACAATCTATGGCATAATTTCAAGCTGATCTGTCAGTTGGCTGCAGTAAGGCAGGATGCAGAATCAGAGTGTGTTTATACCTTCCAGCTAATCTTGTTCTAGGAGAATGCCTTCCGTAGGGATTTGCTCTTCCTGGTGTTTGAAGCTAGGATTGTTCCCACCCTACACATCTGATCTTTAGCAGGGGAACATCTGTAACAGCCTGAGAGCTGGAACAGGATAAATTAGCCTCCTAGCTAACAATCAGCATAGTGGTGGTCTGTGTGGGAGCACACAGGAAAGAGAAGCTGCTTTGTGCTGTAGGTATGAACTCGTGCATTGGCAGTTAAAAATGAGCTGGGGATATGCACACTGTGATTAGTGTGGAGTAACTCATGTCCCTCGAGTTATATTTGGAGCTTTCCATACAATAACTTCTCTGGGCTTAAACTCAGCTGGCAGTAAGGACTGAGGGGTCCTGGTGGAAGTATCTGTTGTGTAAAGTAGTTGTTAGTAATGGCTGGCATCAGGAATCAGAGCTTGGTTTTACTTGGTCCCAGGGGTTGCAATTGATCTGTGAATAGAAAGATAGTGACCAGCATAGTCTTCCAGTAGGAGATTGTACCTTTTTCACCCTTAAAAATCTGTTTTCTGGTTGTTTCTCTTGGATGGTGGCTCTCGGGCAGCATTCGCTCACCAGGGTTCATGTCAAATGTTTTTTTTGGGGGAAGGCAAATGTTTGCCATACTAACTTGCATGGTGGGTTTGGTGGTGAGGTTTTTTCCTTTGTTAGTTTGATTGTTTTGGGTTGTTCTGAAGTGCAGTTGCTTTCTAAGAAAATACTGAAATTGCCTTTTTCTGTCTTCTAATGGTTCTGTGGAGTGTGTTACAGTTAGGAAATAAGTGAGCAGAAAAATACAAAAACTTTATTGTGATAGAAGATGAACTCTGTGGTATGTCAGAGGAATTTGACTGTTAATGAATGCTTTTATAGGGTAGCAGTGGCTTATGAAAGCCACGTTCATGTGAGATAAGACAGTGCTTGGCAATCAGGTAATGCAGAAAATTATGTGACCACAATGTACAAAGTAGTTACAATTGTGTAAGTGAGTCAGTTTATGCTGTTGGATTAATAGCAATTAGCAATAGCATTAATAGAAAATGGTTACTCTGTTTAATTATTCTTGCTTTTCTTGAGTTTTCTGGTTTAGGATGAAAAGGAGAAATTCATTTTCAGAAGTCAGTTTTAAACTTTGATTTATCTGGGTGTTAAAACTGTTTTGTACACACAGAGGAATGGGGGTTGCTAACACCACACAGTGCACTTTTGTGTAATAATTTTCATGACTCACAAATGAGCATTTACCTTCTGTGTTACAATGAAATTCTAGCAAATCTAACGTGTTTAAAAAAAAAAAAAGAGAAAAAAGAAGAGATTTCTGACAATGTTGTAGTTCATGTCTGAAAAAAATTAATAATTTGTTTTGAAGGCATTGAAGGTAAGGTGAGAATAGGAGGTGGATTGTCAGACTGAAAATAATGTTCATCCTGGTGGGAGAGATCCGATTCAATAGCTTTAGCTATTCAGAACTTGGGAAATTCTAGTATAGATCAGAAGGGCAAAGTGATTAACCTTCACCCACTCAAAATTAGATTTTATCTTTGCTGTAACTTACTTTTAAAAGCAGACCAATTCTAACAATGTGTTTTCTATCAACAGGATGTAAAGTAGAATCTATATTTCTGAATGTTGAAGCTGTAAACACGCACAGAGATAAACCTGAGGTAAGAACATTTTTCAAATCAGAGAACTTGATGTAACGGACTGTCTGAACTGGTTTCCACTGTCCTTGTGGTTGGAAATAATTTGATAACTTAGCTGAACCTGTTTAATCTTACGTATCAAGTTTCTTGGGGAGGGGGTGGAAATCCTTTTTATTGAGCAAATTTATGTTACGTGCGAGCTCTAGCTAGAGTAGTTTAACATACTGTGTCAATGTGAAATTTGTTTGAAGTTCTACCAGGCCTTGGCATTCATCAGAAGCAGGGTGTAGTTAAAAAAGGATGTTGTTACGAATGCCACTCTCATTTTGGAGTAATGAAGTCATCAGCTTTTTCATCACTGTGGTTGTTGCTTTATGGAAGAGGGGAATTGATGATGACACCCATGGTTTAAGGCAAAGCTGGCAAGGAAGATCTTGGGATACAGCAGAACAACGGAGGAAAGGAAATGTAGTTTGTAAAATGTGAGCGGAGATAAGATGTCAGATCATTGCAGCTCTGTAGTCTCCTGTGCCAGGCACACTGTTCTGTGTGCTCCAAAGTGGTGACGTGAGCTGATGTTGATTCTGCTGCTTACACGAAGCTCTTCCATTGCTGCTTTATGGAAGTTGCAGAAAACATGTCTTAATTTAAAAGTTCTGGTTCCTGTGCAGGTCCTCATGATACTAGGTATGCCACTCATTCCTCACTGAGGTTGAGCTGTGCCTATTGTGAATTCAAAGTCAGTTTGGTAATGTGAGAAATAAGAGCTGCTTGTGGTGTCTTTCAGAATGATGGTTTATGACTATAGTGTGATACACGTGGGCTTGTGTCTGTGTTCAATAATGCATGTGACACACAATGTCTGATTCACATGAGGGCACACGTTTGTGGCAGTTGAGCAGAACTCATGTGGTGGTATCTGCAAAGGAGCTAACTGACTTGGGCATTCTGAAAGTACTGACTTCTGGTCCTTTGTAGGTAGGCCATTTTCTAACACATAGATCCATTTATAGATTTCTTCCCTCTTCCCCTTGCTCCTTTGGCATTTTGCTTTACCAGTTTTGCACCTTAGTTTGGTTGAAGTTTAGGAAATGCATTCTGATTTCACAGTGCAAGAAAGGTGTTGGAGAATATGGTGAAAAAGAAAGGAAGATGTCTTAGGGTGGGTGTTACGTTATCCATGGTAAATCATGTACCTAACTGAGTAAGTTCAGTTCAGGTGATGAAATGCTGGTGTTGAATTTACAACTTGAAGGGTTTTGGGAATTGTGGTTGGAAACATCACTTCTCTAGCTGAAGATGTTTATTTTGAGGGAAAAGATCTGCCTGAATCACCAAATGACTCTTAACATGTCTTGCTAGCAATGTGATCATACTGATGCTGGTGTGGAGTGGCTGTATTTCAGGTGCACATAGAGGATCATGAAGATAGTTGTATTGCAATGGGCACAAAGGTACAAAACTGTTCAATTTGAACAGAAATAAAGTTAATGAATTAAAAGAAAAAGAGAGAGAGAGAAAGACAAAAAGGACAGAGGCATTTTGATTAAAAAAACCTCAAACACTCTTCCCTCTCTGCTCCCAAAGAAACTCAGACCAGTGGAGTATGGGTGGTGATACACTGTACATTTAATAGGGCTGAATGAAGAACTGAGTTGATTGCATCTGCTTTTAAATGCTGCTCAGAGGACTATGAAAATTTCCCAAGCTTTCATTCACATCACCTACAAAAATTTTAATTACTTCTGTAAAATTAAGTTTTCAAATAGCCTGTTGAAGTCAAAGTGTTTAATTAAATAGAGCATCAGAGATAACAACGTTGTTTAACAATGAAGGTGTTTGATGAAGGATTTCCCAGTGTGCTGTTCCGTACCCCCACAAGTAATTTGCAGTGTTTCAGAACAGTGCACTCCTTTTTGGCTTCAGCTGAAGGCATCTGTTTGTGCATTGCAGAAATGTGGGCAAAGCACTGGAGCATTTGTTTTATCCTGTGTGTGAAGTTCATTGTTTGATGATGATTTGTCTGAAGTGGATTGAAGCCATGTGTTTGTCAGCATTATAGTGCCTCAAGTTCCTGACCTTTTCAAATGAAGGAGTCTAGAGTCTTATTTACTGAAAATGCTTCAGGGAAAGTACTTCAGCTCATGTCCCTCTTTGGACCAGAAAAGAAGAACTGGAGTAAAACATCTGCTTTGCACCTCTGTCTTAGTGAAAGATAGGGAGGTGCTTGTAGCTGGAAAACCTGATCTCCTTTTTGATTTTCATGGGGGAAAGGAAAGAGGCAGTGAAAGGTGAGCTTGCTTTAGCACAGGGTGAAACAAGTGAGACTCCTGAAACCCATCAGTGTGAAGTTTGAAGAATTGGCAATGATTTGGCCTAAAACTGGCCAAATCTTAGAACTTGTAAGAAGCTCTAGTATTGTTTACCGTGGGCTGCCTTCTTAGTGGAAGGGAGAATACTGGTTGCATAACCTTTGGTGCATGGATGCGATGGAACCGTGGTAGGTGCCTGATTCCACATGGCTGTGCTCCTAGCCGTGAGCATTTGGGGTGCTGGTGTTTTGCTGTCGTTTGGCATTGAATGGAATTTTCTTCCTACAGTCTCTGCTACATGAGGTGAGATCTAGTTGGTGTGATCAGTCTCAAATGCTTAAGCTGTTTGGGAAGGTATTTTCCTGTTTTGTCAGGGGCAGTACATTGCCTGTAACACAAACAACAAAGTCTTGTCTTGGCAAAGAGGTACGTGGCAGAGTTCAGCAAAGCACTAAACATTGCTTAATGAATGGGCAGGTGCATACCTGCGCCTGTGGTATACATGTGCCTGAAGCATGTGTTTGAGTGGATTCCTGCCTGGGCTTGTGAAAGACTTCTTCCTAAACATGACTGGCCCGAGCTTTTCATAATACTATCAGTGTGGGATTAACCTTCACTGTAAATAACCTTTCCTTCTGTTGGATTCAGGGACAGCACCCAGCTGTCAGTCTGCTGCAGTCTTGGGGTGTGGAGGGTTAAATGAATCTCAGCTTTTAAAGAAATGCAGCTGTGTACTTGTGAAGGAATCTGGTTGGGGTTTTTGTTGCTCTTACTGCTGCATGATAAATATTCTCTGTATTTTTATTATTACACAGAATGTAGACATTTCCAGACGTTCTGAGGATGCTCTTGTAACAGTCCCTGCTCATCAGTGAATCCTGTGTGCTGAACAACTATCAAACTGGGGTGCTGCTTTCATCCTACTACTTCAAAATAAACTGCAAAACTAACCTTATCAATCACTTCAAAATAAAAAAAACCCCAAACCAAACAACTCAAAACTCAAATCAAATGTTTGTAACAGTACATGACATGGAAAAAAAAGAGATCAAATCACAATAAAAATTATTGCACTTGATAACTTATTGTGAATGAGTGATGGAGCATTGATCAGCTGTCACTGGAATGCTGGTTTTGTAGACTGCTGTGATTTAAAGAGCCTGCAGCATTAAATTCTATTGTAACAGCCAGCAATCATTTAATGTTAGTTGCAGTGTGTTTTTGAAAGCCACACAATAGGACATCCTGTGTGAGATAAGAAAAAGTTGAAGAATGTTTTCTAGGCATCAGATGTATCTATTTCAATGCCCTCAGGGGTGATTGGACTGCTCTGTAGCATGAAATAACCATCCATAGTTACTGTAAAACCTTCATCCCGCTGCTCCATAGCACTAGTGCTCTAGATGTACCGAGTAATGATGTGCTCTCTGGAGAGGGTAGCAAGTGTTCACTTAGTTCCAGAACAATTATTCAAGGTACAGGAATGTGTATAAATACTGTTTGCAATATATGGCTTTTTTAACAGCTGTTGTGCATTAACTAGGCTTTGGACTTTGGCTGCTGGCAGAGGGAGTTTAAATTTCCTCTTTTCCTGCTTCTTGCGCAGACGTGGCTGATCAGCGAGAGCGTTTACTGCTCTGCTTCGTCTGTTTTGTACCCAGGTTTTGTGTAGGTTGCAGTAAGCAGTGTTGTCTGCTTCAGAACATGGAAGCAGAGTTAGCTTGATCGTTTTGTAGCTGGGTTGTGACTCCAGTAGGTGTGGGATCTCAAACCAGCAGGATCTGCACGCTGAACTGAATGACACGCAACCTGTTGCAGGGTCAGAAGGCTGCAACTGGTTTGAGATGTGGTACCATGGCTGGGCTCCTGCCTCTGCACTGTTAGGGTGGACAGAGCATGGTGGTGGGAAGCATCTGTGCTGTTGAAGCAGCTTTGTTTATGTAACATCGAGCCTGGGAAAATCACCATGTCCTAGAACTGCCTTCTGAGGGTTCTTCTGAGTGGCATGTTGTGGAAAACCTTTGTCTGTTAGGTTTCTCAGGTGGTACATTTCTCTAAGTCCAGGATCTGGGGAAAAAAGTGTTAGATACCTGCACTTCTAAAATTACACTGACATTTTCAGAGGTGTATGGTGATTGGGAGTGTCTGATACAACTGGATAAGCTCCTGCACAGAAAGCCTCCAACTCTTCCACTTGCTGTTCACTTAAACCGTTATCCCAGGATGGACTGGGGCTGAAGGAGCCTGTATTATTCTCTGTTGTGACCCTGACATGGAAGTGTTTTGCCATTTTTCAGTGTTCAGTTGCCCCAGCCTCTTGGCATGTACTTTGCCATGAAAAATGCCACAGAGTGGGAAATGTGAGCTTACTGTACCCATTAGCACACAGTAATTAGTGAGCCTGGTCACTTTTACCTGCTAGCTGACCTTAGGTACTGAGAAACTGCCCTGAGACGGCTTGCAGTGCTGTCACCTCCATGTGCCACAACTAAGGGAAGACAGTGCAGATCTAAACTAAAAGCATTTAAGTTTTTGATGAAGCCAAAATCTGTGCAGGCATCTACTGTGGAAAATCTGAGTTTTACTGGTTGAAAAAGGATGGCTTGGGCTGAGAGGGAAGAAGGGGAAGATGGAAGCAACAGGAGCTTGGCTGGAGAGAAAAGCCAGGGTGATGTAGGTTGCAGGGGGAGAGGAAGCAGCAGAAGTGCCCTGGACCCTCCAACCTTGCAAACTCAGATTTCCTGAGGCTGCAGCTATGCATTGTTCTCTTTGAGCATGAGGCTCACTGTGCTGATGCGTGCCACAGAGAGAAGTGTCTGTTCAAAATCAGTTTTGTGCTCTAGGGAATCTCCTATTACAACAGGATTACTTAATAACCCTCTCTGGCCTAGTAAAAGAAAGGCCTGATGGTGGACAGGAAGCAACAGTGAGTTTGCAGCACAGCTCTCCAAGGAAAAGCTGTTGGAGAAGGGTGCTGGATTGTGCTGTTTATTTCTGCCTGTGCTGGTTGTTCAGCTGTGCCAGGGCCTTTGTGAACTTCATTTGCTTTGGCTGTCTCCATATCGTCTGTGCCCTTCAGAGCTTACTTCCCTAAAGGAACCTTCCTGCAAAGTCTTCCCATTTTGTTGTGAAGATCTTACGTTAGCTCCTAATCAAACTGAAACTGAAATGGCAGGCTCTGTCCTGTTTGGAAATTCAGGGAGGCTCTGTTCTGTAGCAAAAAAAAAAAAAAAAAAAAGCAAAGCAGGGGGGAAGTATATATAGTGAGGAAAGGAGAAACAAGGGTGTAAGAGTAGTTTAATCTGTGTGGTTTGGGTCTGTCCAGGAAGAAGTGAGATGGTCCCTTGTGCAAGGCAGAGTGAGATTGCTCCTGCTGCTCAGAGTGCTGGGTCTCCCTCCAGATGTAGTGAACCTCTTGCTGGGCTGACCAAGGGAGAGCCCATGTGCCTTGGCAGCAATAGTGTTACAGAAAGGTATGTGGTGTTTTCATGCCCAGCAGTAGGAATAAACCCTCCACACACCTTTTTTTTTAAACACTGTTTTTAAATGCTGTGTTTCCTGGGCTCTGCAGCTTGCACTGCTGCTGAGTGGCAGAGGTGTTCCTAGGAGAACAGTTCTGTCCAGATGTGCTTTGGTGCTCGACAGTTCCAGGGACACTCTTGTCCCAAAAGGCTAAAAGCTCAGACATGTTTCTAAGCAGCAGCACCGTTCTCATGGCGTGATTTTCTTCTCTCAATGCCTCTGGCTGTTCTGGAGGCAGCTCCCAGCTGCCACTATCTAATGTAATGTGATTCCTACCAGTAGAAATCCTTTTACCACTAATGAGACCCTTTCTGAGCCTTAGTGCAGTCTTGCAGTTTCCCTTTGTTTATAAACCCTAGAGTGAGTTTATTAGAGCTTATCTTGGACAAAAGTTTCCTTCCCTTAGTGTGACTGTGCAGTGCTTCACTTCTCCAGCCTGTTCTCTTCACATTTGCTTAAGTTGAAGTACTTCTGCCTTCCAGCTTTGACTGTTCATCAGTGTTCCCTGTTGGATCAGTGTCAGTTAGTAAGATACTGTTTTCATCTGACACCTCTTGTTGACTTAAATGAACTGTGTCTTCCCTGCCTTGACCACCACATTTCCTTTCATGTCTTAGCTGTCCGGTTCTTGCTGCTCGTGGGCTGATTTCCAGGACTACTGGATTCCTGCATATTGATGCTTCATTTTGTGCTCCATTTAACCTTCTTTGAATCAACAGTAGATGCTCAGCTTAAAAAATTTCAGCCAGTATTCTCCACAGGAGTGCCTGTGGAGTCATCTGCACAATCCCAAGGAATTTCTCAGTACATTGCATGTACAGGAAAATAGAAACAAATGTGTGGTCAGCCTTGATCTTAGGAGTATTTCCCATCCAAAACTGTTCTATGATTATGTTTTGTTGGGTTTTCCCTTCATAATCATGCAGGCTATGACTGGTTTTGTCAGTTCTCTGTTTTTACATACTGACAGTTCCTGTGTGTCCGTGGCTGCAGAAGGGATGCTAACTGTAGAAGCTTCTTTATGAAATAGAATCGCAGAATGGCTTAGGTTGGAACGGACCTTAGAGGTCATCCACTCCAACCTCCCTGCCATGGGCAGGGACCCCCCTCAACTAGACTTGGCTGCTCAAGGCCTCATCTAGCCTGGACTTAAACACCCTCAGCAAGAAGGCATCCACAATCTCCTCGGGCAACCTGTTTCTCAACCATCCTCATACCAAATAACTTCTTCCTGAGATCCAGTATAAGCCTACTCTCCCGCAGTTTAAAACCATTCCCCTTGTCCCTATCGCTAGACACCCTTATGAAAAGTCCCTCTCTAGTCTTCCTGCAGGTCTCCTTCCTGCATTTGAAGGCAGTTCTAAGGTTCCCCTGAACTCTTCTCTAAGCTGAAGAACCCAAGCTCCCTCAGCCTATCCTCATAGCAGAGGCGTTTCAACCCTTGGATCATCTTTGCGGCCCTCCTCTGGACTCACTCTAACTTATGCTTCTTATGATGGGTACAGCTGAACTGGATGCACTATTTGATGTAGGGTCTGACAAGAGCAGAATAGAGAAGGCTGTTTCTTTCCTTCTTAAACGGAAGGCAGAGAGTGGGTCAGATAGTGTGCTGGTTGGTGCAGAGATTTCCAGGATGTGAACGTGTGTGCCCAGCAGTGTTTGTATGTGGGTGTGTTGTGTTTGGTAGAGAATGGGGGTGAGTTACCCAGGGGCTTCAAGGATACTGAGAAAGGAAAGGACTGACCCTGAAGTAGGAGAACTAGTACGGGTAGAAGTGATGTTGGCACACTTCAGCCCCCCCAAATCAAATCTGGTGCTCCTTGTTTATCTCCCGTTTTCATTAAAAATGGCTGGAAGTCCTAGAAACATGGGCTGGGGAGAGGAATGTCTTGCTTTTTTGAGTTGATACACTTTGGCTGGTGGAGTTGTGTATGTGTGTGCTCAGAATGTGTGCTCGGAGTAGTCTGCACTGTCAACAGGGCTGTCCCTTCCCTTGAGCTGGACCAAAGAGGTTTGTTTTCAAAGTAAACTCACAAATGTTATAAACTCCTGAAACATTATCTAGTGTCAAGTCAGTGTGACATCTGGCAACGTGCTTGTGTGTCCTAAGTGCATTTAAACTTTGTCGCCAGCTTGTTAGGGAGCTATTCAGAATCCTTCCAGTGACTTAGCTGCTTACAGATGGGATCAGAATTTGCTTTCTAGTTGTCAGTGCTCAGGAGTCATTTCCTGGAGTGTGCACCAAATGAGCAGAGTTGGCCTTCCTTCAGGGTTATCACTTCTTGTGTGGTTCTGTTTTTTCTTCCGCTATATGCATAAAAGTTAGAAGAGAGAGTGTATTAGAAAACTGTGGTTAAAAATGGTGGATAAAGGTAAGGAACACTGAAAAACCGTAACATTGTGACCTACATGTGGTGTACAGAGACTGACTGTCCCACCAGACCTGCCATAATACATGTTTGGGAGTTGCTTTTTCCCTGGCAGCAGGGAGCCTGCTTTTATGGGTCTGAGGTACTTGGTTTCCATGAAGTGTGTGGTGGCCAGGATGAGGTCTGCCCCTAGCTTCTAACATCTGATAGGCTGGGACCTTTCCTTGTGTTTTACAAAACACTTCAGGGCAGCAAGGGTTAAACCTTGTTCACAGCGGCGTGATAAGCAAAACTACAGCTGACCTCGAGACCCTTGTTTTAAAACCCTTTCTCGTCTTTAAATTTGCAGAATGTAGGCGTGGATCGCTCCAGAGAAGAAGCGTTGAGGACAGTACCTAACCACCTATAGCTGCAGTTCCCAGGGCAGCAGCCCTTCCTCCAGCGCCAGAGCGTGAAGCAGCGGCTCAGGTCCAGCAGAGTGGCGAAGGCATCGCTGAGCGCCGGGTTGGAACTAACGCGCCTCCCCCTTCACTTTAAGACGTTTCGAATGTGATTCAGCTCCTCTGGAGAACGCCTGTAGTTGTGGATAACTCCCAGTGCCGAAAGGTATCAGTAAAAATATTTAAGGGAAGCAGAGTAGAGTTGGGGTTTAGGCTTTTTGTATGTAAATTTGTGCAGTTTCAGTGGTTTTTATTGTTCATCTGTGGATACTGCAAGATGGTTAATTGCCTGCGTCAGATTTACTGCCAGGTTTTAACTAGATTTTACTTTCTAAGTGTTTTTCTAAGAGTTCCTCTTATTTTTACTGTGAATGAATGCCTAGAAAGGCACGGAGGTGGTTTTTTGATGGTACGTTTAACATAGAGGAAATTCTGCATTTTTGAGTGAGCATCGAAGGCTTCATCTTGCAAAAACTACTTTAAGTGAGATACTTGTCAGCTCTGATAGCTTCTGTGTGGTTTAAATTGCGCTCAGATTTGCTTGCCACAACTTAATTTTCTGAAACAGGAGGAGACCTTCCCTTTTGGAAAATAAAAGCATTAAAGCTAGATCCATTACCTGAAAGATTGTTAGTCTAGTAAGATTTTAACCTTTCCTAGAGGCCAGCTGGATTTTGGAGGGCAGTGGAAGACACAAGGAGTGTCATGTGTGAGTCTATCTGACAGCCTAGGTACTGAAGGAGAGAGACATGTCTGTCCTGCAGTTACAGGAGGGGATGACCAGCTTTTATGAGACTGGAAGGGAGGAGAAAAGGATCCAGACTGTCAGGGCCTGGAGAAGCTACTCATCTTATTAGTGCTGTGGTTTTTTGGGTGGTTTGTTGTTTTTTTTAGGCAATTTTTGAAATGAATTTCAAGGTAAAAGTGTCTGTTCCTCTTTTTTATAGCCACATTTAATACCTACCCTAGGAAAGAGTACAGAAAGGTTAGGTGGCATTTAAGCATTCTGACATCTCATGCAAGAAAAGCACTAGGTAAACTCTGAAGTGGTTTTTAAGATGGCACACCTGCCTTGGCATTTTTCTTTGCTGCTTTTTTTACACCTTGTGAAACTCCAGTGCTAAAAATGGGATTTTCTGGGTCTCTTGATGCCACGACCTTCAAACTGTGCTAATTCAATGTGTCTTTTCTGAGTGAGCTGCCAGCACTGCTGCTGGCTCCCAAGTTCTGAAATGAGAACTGTTCCTTGGTAGTAGGCATGTGGTTTTTCTAAGGACTTCTCTTCAATTTTTAATAACCATGTATATTGTTGAAGTTCTTTTGTTGGTTTTGCTTTTTCTTTTTCTTAGTTCCTGTATGAAGTACCAGGCCCTCATAAGATGATTTTGCAGGCAAGGGCCAGATTGTCTTTTGTACAGGGTTTATGAAATAATGTGCTGCTGGTGTGATTTGTTTGTTTGTAATAAGCTAATTTCAGCAATATATTCAGCTCTGGAAGTAAGCCATACCGTATCACTAGGCTCTGTTTTGGAGGGACATGTAGGGTACAGAATGACCACAAACACTTGCTTCAAGTGCTGCTGCCTAAAGCTTTGTGTGTGTGTGTGAGAGAGATCCACACAGCTGGCAATGCCTATGTCAGATCTCTATTAATCCAGCTGTGTCTGTAGGAGGAGAGAGGCTGCTCAGAGAAGTTAATTTATTGATGCATAGTTTCCAAGGCCACTTTGGTGGCAGAAGTGTAGCAGCAATCGCAGTTTCCCCTCCCAGTCTGATGTGTTCAGTGAGGGACAGCCAGGCTCTGCTATAGGCAGCCCTTGCTCCTCAGGCCCAAGCCCTGTTAAATGGCTTTTAAACTGAGAAGGACAGGGTTCAGCTACAGTTAGAGGCAAATCCCAGAAGGCTGTATCAAAAGAGCAGGGTTATTTTTTACCAGCACACTGTGGTACCTGGTTGCAGAGAGGTGGTGGAAGGAAGGCTTTTCCTCAGTGAGGGCTGAGCCCAAGGACTGCTTCTCTTCACTGGCATGCATGGCTTGAGGAGTCTCCCCTCTCTCCCTTCCTTAGTTACACCCCTCTCAACTTCCAGAGGTGCTGTAAAATTCCTAAGGCTAAATGTTTTATGTACAGTAGGTATTTTTATAGCCTGCTTGAATATACTGTGATGAGTGTTTTATTAAGTTGGGTGTGCAGTAAATGGTATACAAGTGTAAATAAACTGTTAAGTTGATACTTGAACGGGAAAAAAAAAAGAAATTGTCTGTTTTAGGAAGGTACAAAATCTCTGTCTGCATCCAGCCCTTGAGAGCTGGTGAGAAGACGAATGTAGGTTTGAAGCACGTGGTTGGTTCTGCCTGGGTTGTAACCATTTATGGGAAAGGCTTGGTAAGAATGGCAGATTATTGTAACTGTCTAAAAGCTGCATCTGCCCCCCATTTCTGACAGAACTGTCACTGAGAGGGGAGGGGGAGTCCTTCTCTTCCTGACCTTGTGTATTTGTAGCCATGTCATGTTACTGCCTCCTGATGGTTAATGCCCTTGCTAGCTCAGATGCAGTCTCCACTGGGGTTGCACTGTCTCTTCTTACATCGTTGGCCTTCATCATAATCTTTCAGACAAATGTAATCATTTGACCTTTGATCCAAGTAATAAAGATCAAATGCTGTAACCTGTGCTGATGTGTGTTTCTTTCCCTGCCCACTTACAGCAGTTGAAGTGCCAGCAAGTCAGCAGGCTTCCACAGTTTTCAGAGGCGTAGGAGTTGTATCTTGGTTAAGAGTGAAGTTTATTTACCCCCTTGGTTTCTTTACTGACAAATAATTAACTCAGTCACTGAGGAAGAAGGTGGAAGAAGTGATTAAACACAAGTGGAGACTTGCACACAATGGTAAGAAAAAGTAAAGCTCTGTTAATTTTACCTGGTTATTGGTGTTTTCAATTCTGATCCACCCTGTCAAAGCTACATTGTTCTCGTCTTGCATTGCTGAGGCTTTTTTTGAGAAAACTGGAGACCAACAGCAAAATGCTGCCTTCTAGCACCAGTTGGCACCTGTAAGTTTGGTAGATGGCATTAAATTTGCAGGGGTAGTTGTCCTGCTGAAGGGTAAGGAGAAGATAATTACTTTGTGGTGTAGAATTATGTACTTACATTCCAATGTCTTGTACACTCCTGAGTGGTAACAACTTGTATGTTTTCTGCTAGGTGGAAGGAGTGTTTTCTTTGGTTTTAACTTTATGCTTTGTATTTATGTTTGTGGGGGAGATACTTTGTTTTGTTTGTTTTAGAGCTTTTAAGGCTGCTTTCTGGACAGAACTCTCAATTCCTGCAGCTCCCTGTAGCGTGAAGATGGCCCAGACCTTGATGCTGGAGTAAACCCACCTGTTTGCTGGCAGCCCTCAGGTATGGCGGTTCAGTGAAGGGAGTCCCAGGCACTGTGACACATGAGTAGTTTTCGTGGCTGATTGTGTAAAGAGCAAATATCTTTGGCAGGGCAGTTCTCTTTCAGCTGATGCAGTGAACAGAATGCCTGTGGCTAAACAGTGTGGTGCTGCTGAGGAGGAGCTTCTTGGAGGAGTGGCATCTCTGCCCTGGTGTCCTGAGTGTGGTTACGCTGTTGGCATGTGCAGGTGTGGCAGCAGAAGATACTCCAGGTCAGCTGAGTCACTGAAGATCAGAGTGCCTCCCAAGCAGGTTTGACACTGATCGTGCCAGAACAAGGCAGGTAAGGTCAGTGAGCACACACTCACAAGCAACAGCTGCTACTCTGTGGCTCATTACAACATTTCTAACTTTCTGCTTGGGTACTAGCATCCAGCACTCATTTGAAAGCAGGATGAACTACTGAAAAACAGCAAAGTAGAGATGCTTGAGCAGGTCAAGGGGGAAAAAGCTCTATGTTTCCTGCTATTCCCAGCAGCAACTTGCAGTGTAGTGTTTGACCTGGGTTTGTGTGGTGGGAACTGGGCAAAATCTGGCTGTTGGATAACACCAGCTGCATTGACTGTTTTATCCTCAGTTGATGATCACCACTTAGATTGCATCCAGGTCTCGCTGGCATTACTGGAGTTACAACAATAAGCTAGATCTTAAACAATCAATACAAAGCTTTCTTTAGAGTCATTATTAAGTCTGCTGGGGGCATGTGTGACCTTTTCCCCCTGCTCTTTCAGCAGGATTATCACTCTGAATCTGCCCAGGGTAGCTACAGGGTGTTCCTAAGAGCTCTGCAACATTAATTGTTGGATAAACTGATACTCCTCAGTGTTTTTTTTTCCCTGCCTGTGGATGAGAAAAAGTTGTTTGCAACAGCATTACAAGATATAGAAAGACTTGAGAAGCAAGAGCTCTTGCTTCTCTCTACTTTGTGATCTGTGAGGAGAGTTTTTAGAAAGAGCTTTGCAGTAGTTAATTACATCAGGTTTTTTCTTATTAATGGTTGAAAAAAATCAAAATCCAGAAATAGGTACTTGCAAAAAAAGCAAGACCTAGTTCTGTGTCTTTTTTTACAGTCAGTAGAAGCCACAGCTGCTGTACTAGAAAGAAGCAAGTAAAACTGGAAGAAAAACTCCATGCTTGCCAGTTAAGCAAGATACTTCCTCTCCAGCAGCCCAGGCAGGAGGTATGACAGCTTCACACAGTCATTACCTGATGATTTTCTTCCCCTAAGCTGCTTCTGTGATGACACTGCAGGTTTCTGTTCATAGGAAGTGGTGTTTAGCAGCAGAAACTCCCCTTCCCAGTAGGTACACTGGGGCTGCTGCAGGAGACATGGTGAACCTGCTATGGGATACTTGGCCCTCATTGTCCTACTGTCTCAGAACCAATATTTAGTATGATCAGTGAAGCCTGACCTCCCTTGACTCTGATTCCAGTGAGACAGACAGGCTGTATACAAAAGCAGTAAGAGTGGCACCAGGCTCTTTCCCACAGCAGCTGCTGTTAATATCTGCTTTTGCCCAATTGTTCATTTTGCTTAAAAATGTTGTAGGAGGATTAATTGCTATTTTTGGTATAAGAGCTTAAAAGTTACTATGTTTTTAAACTATGGTAAACGTAACTGCAGTTTAATTGTATATTTCTAGAACAAAAAAAAAGAAAGAGTATAAAGCCATGATAAAGTTACATTAAACTTTCTTTTAATTGAAGACAAATAAAAGAACCAAGGGCTCAAACACTTTAAAAAGACATAATCTGTTCCTCAACGTCTCTTCTCGAGCAAAATATACAGCACGTATCTATATATAACACATAACTACATTCAAGTACCAAACAGAATTTACATTTTCCCAAACAGAGAAATAATGCACATGATTCACATACCTTAAAACCCAACCATGCATAATAGGACACTGCCAGGAAATCAGCAGCTGGACATCACTGATCACACCGCTGTGTATTATTCCGAAGTACCCACAACATCGTTGGAACGCACAACACTTAGCGCTTGGGAGGTTCAGGTTTAGAGGATTAAACTCTGCTTCAAAGTCTGACTCTGCTCAGAGATCATTTGTCCAAGATCTGTTCAAATTTAGGGTTAATAAAGGAAAATCCATCAAATGCAGACTGATCCATGGACTCAATCAGGTTTTTGTCACTGTAGGACAGTTTTGGCTTCTCACTCAGAAATTCTCTGTCGAAGTTGTTGTAATCACTTGCTGACTTCTATGTTAAACAAGAGAGGAAAGAGAGAGACAAACTTTGTCATTTCTTCCAGGACAAACTGCTTAAATAGAAAAGGTAAGGAAGTAATTTCTTGAGCTCTCTCCCTCCTGTCCCCTCTTTAGAGTTGGAGGAAAAAAAAGCTCATTTTTGTTGCTAAGTTTATAACTGGGCAACTGCTCCTTGCTAGTTGGAAGCAAATAGCAACAGGTTGCTTCATAGAAGCAGCACCTGGGTTTGTGATAATGTTTCTTGGATCTACCCAAAGACACTATGTAAACCAGCAATGCAGTGCTCACATTTAAGCTTGACATTTCTTGGCATTAACCACGTTTTTTTAATTCCTGAAAGTGTTTTGAGGTCTGTACTTGTTCATACAAAAACCCCAGGTGATTCCCTATTACAGCTGCTGTGTGTCTGGATAAAATACTTGTGCAGGTTTCATAGAAGTTTGTGGGACAAAAGCCTATGTTTTACCTTCTGAACTTCCAAAGGTTATTGTTTCCAGGATTGCTACATGGCCAGATTTTCCCTTTCTGTGGGAACATGAAACACGAAGCCTTCTGTTCTTGAGCAGGACAGCTCTCCTCCATCAAGTAAGTTTCTTTTACAGACTCTGTTACCTCCAGATTATATACTTGTACCAGGCCAGAGTAGAGAAAAACTGGTTTGGTGTTTTACTGGGTGTAGGTGAAGCAGCAGCACCCCACAGTGATACAGGCCATAACTACCATACCGTTCTTCAGATGTTTTTTCATGTACCACTAGGCATGTACATTACAAAAGTTCAGTGGTACAGAAAACACATCTTTTTGCCCACTTGGGAGATTCTTGGGTGGGCTTGAAACAGCACAGACCTCATGCTTCTGCAGAACACCTGCAGGCAGTTTGCAACTGAGTAGCCTCAAGTTATTGGTCCTTCTCCCATGGCTTAAGAGGACTGAGAAATACAAGAAACTATTGATACTTGAGGAGAATGGAGATCAGAACTATTAGCTGATTTTCCTGAAGGTAAGAATAGTAAAGAAGAAGCTCCTTGAAAAACAGCCTATAGGAAGACAATAGGGAGATTTCAGGGCAGTCAGAGAAACGTAGTGCACCTTTTTTATGACTGAACCATCCAAGAACAAGGGCATTGGAGACTCAGAACTATTTCATTTATAAAACGTGAGGGGAAAGTTGCAGTAGGATAGTTGAGGCAAGGTACAGAAGGTAAACTTGCAATACTGCTCCAGAACAAAGAATAACCACTTACTACTTTCGGCCTGAAAGGAGGGTCCACCTCCCTCTTTTCTAGTGCTGTCCAGTTGATGGTTTTGAAGAAAGGATGGTCTCTGATGTTGCCAGTGACCCCAAGTCGTCTTGTTGGATCCCTTTCAAATAGCTGTAAGATGATACCTGGTAAAGCCTTGTGTCTGCTCAAAAGGGAGGTAGTAGTGGTAGGGGAAGAAGAGCAGCCACATTGCTGGCGGAACACAAGTGGCTAACAGCAAACAGGCCATTGGTAATTAATCTGACCTGACTTTCCCTTTGGGAAAGTAGTTTGCTTGCTGATAAATGGCTCCTCTTAGAAGCCTGGATTTCTCCCTCCCTGGACAAATCCAGTACCATGACCCACTTGTTGATCATCAGTCCTACCTTTTCTAGTATATCTTTTGATTCCTTGGTAATCCAGCGTGGGTAGTGGGGTGTGTCCACTCGGATTGACTCAAACAATTCATCTTCATCATCCCCATGGAAAGGGGACTGTCCGATAAGCATCTCGTAGAGCAGGACCCCAAATGACCACCAGTCCACAGAGAACGTGTACCGCAAACCCTGCAGGATCTTGTTCCACAGAATGAGATGTACAGAGGGAGAAAGACAAGTAATTAGTGAAAGGCAGTTGCATACACCAAACCCAAAACCCCTTAACAACTGGGATATTTAGGGGAGAACATAATCCAGCTCTTTGCCAAGTTGTTAACACAGATGCACAGGGTGGTTTTGTCCTTGGCTGCTGTTTGTGGAAACATGGAGAACACAGGGGGAAGGGCTTTGCCATCATGCAGAAACTTTCTCCATTAACCAGACACTTGAAAATAATCTCTATAGTTTCTTTACAAGGTCATGAGAGAAGGAAGTAGCAATGAAAAGCAGATTACTACCACACAGGCTTTGATGTAGTTTCTACCTTTAACAGCTAAGTGCTGTATTTGGACTGCTTTGAACATTAGATAAAAACCCAGCTACAAACACAGAGAATTTAACTTGGTGATTTCCCCTTAGAGGCTGCCTTGATTGGAATTTTGGTGGTGTGGGCATGAGCTGGTTCACCATCTGCAGTGCACAGATTGTTTTTGCTGGAGCCCTGTGTGAGTGGTGGCTGTAAAGGCAGAAGGGAAAGCTAGCTCTTCAAAACCTGAACATTATAACACTTCAAAACCATGATTTTTTAAAACTTCAGCTATACAACAGCTCCAAATCTAAAGTATTTTCTATAGAGAACTCAGATGTCATTTGTTTTTCTTTGCTCTGAACTGTTTGTCTGCAAAGGGATGATTAACCCACAGTGAGCATTCCAACATCAGTCTATTGAATCCATGCATGCAAGTACCTGGCAGTGACATACTGACCTCAGGAGCAATGTAGTCTGGGGTCCCACAGAAAGTGCTTGCCTTGTTCTCACCAACAACATTTTCTTTGCACATTCCAAAATCGGCTATTTTGATGTGGCCTTCTTTATCAAGCATCACATTGTCCAGTTTTAGGTCTCTGCAAAGAGAGTTTAAAAAGAAAAGTTAACATTCTAAGGCAAGTGAATAATTTCTGTATTCACATGAATGTAGTTTCTTCACCATAAGTCTTCCCTGCACCACACAGAGTATTTTCAAGAAAACCATCATCCATTAACACAGTATGTACAAAGTAGCACCTTTGTACTTTGGAGGGGGCTGGGACAAGGGAATAATTCTGTCCTGTCAGAGTAAGAAAGAGGCTGAGATGTATATAGAGTGTGTGATCTTATAATCCTCAGTATTTGCTTTCAGGTCCAAGAGCACACCCAGTGCTTCTGTTATTTCTGGAAGGAGGTGTGAATTATTGCCCCACCATCTGACACAGCAGTGCTGCACCAGCTCCACAGCTCAAAAGGAGGATTGTTGGACCCTTAAAGCTTTTGGCAGGAGCATTACCGCTTGAAGCTTGCCCAGCTTTTAGTGCTACCTGTGACTTGTTCCTAGTTACAGCACGAAGGGGCTCTCATGTTGTAGCCACAGTCTGTGAAGTGTCCATGTCTTCTTTTCAGAATAACCCTGAGTTCAGTAAGAGCTTTTTAACAGCGGTTTCCAAAAGCTATATTCCCTCCCTTCGACGGTGATGTAATTTTTTTGTCATGTGGCTGCAAAAGCACATACCAAGGAGGGCAGGGCAGAGAGAAACTGAACAGCCTTTCTGCTTACTGGGAAAAGAGTTGACTAGAGCAGATAATTTTACATGAGAACAGGCCTGTCCTTCCTCCATGGTAGCTGAAGTAAACCAGTATCACCTATGTACACTGCTCAGAAGGTGAGCTGTGTCCCAGATCTCATGCAACACACCCAAATCCTTCCATCTTTGGGTATCAGCTGTTGTTCACCTTAGTAAACAATGTATTTAAGGTGGGGAAGAGTGGTAGGGATTGATAGCCTCAAGGATTCCTTCTCTTGCCTCCAAACTAAACAGACTTATGATTTGAGGGCAGTGTTTAAAAATAACTGAAACAAAGCTGCTTTTGTATAGCATCAGTAACATT
Source organism: Eubucco bourcierii (assembly GCA_013396675.1). NCBI lineage: Eukaryota > Metazoa > Chordata > Aves > Piciformes > Ramphastidae > Eubucco > Eubucco bourcierii. Next base: position 26,511 of record VWZE01005399.1, on the reverse strand, counting down.
CACTTGTTCTGGTTGCTACAGAAAAGGCACACAGATTCATCTTGGGCATATTAACGCCCTTGGAATAACATCAGCTCTGACAGACAGCTTCTTATACCTGTTACAGTCAGTCAAAGATGAGTGAAAGGCTAAGACAGTTCACAGGAGGTGCTTGGAACTCACCTATAAATAATGCCTTTGCTGTGAAGAAATTGTAGTCCACATAAAATTTCAGCTCCATAAAACCTGTAAAGACCAAAACATCTTTCAGCCTGTTTTGCTCAGGTAAAACGCAGTCAATGCAGCTGGCCAAAGGAGCTAACATAAGTGGGTCTTCATGGAATGAGCAGCACTGTGCACCTCTAAGTGCTCATCTACCTCTGTGTGGAGCTCACAGCATCCAGTTCTAAGTGAAGCCCTTCAGCACACCCCTGTAGTATACAATGCCCAACAACAGCGGGGAGATGACAGCAACTTAGTGAACAAAACGCTTACCGACTGTATTAGCATCATGTGGAATGTGCCACGTCACCTTAGCCAGACTAGGTAAATAGCAGGAGAAAACACTCCCAACACTTGTTTTCCAATTTTTTTTCCTCCATCTATCATCCTAAGGGATGCAGAAGCTGCACCTTAGGTAAAGCATCCCATAAAGTAAAACTTACCACTTCTGTGTAAATTAAGAAAACCTAACTCCACACATCATTAAGTGGGTGTCTTCACTGAATTAAACTAGTGCATAAAAACACCTTTTCAATTGTCAGCCACTGAAGCTAGCTTGAAATACTGCAGGTAAGTGGTGCAGAACTAGTAGCAGCAAAAACAGAGACAGAAAGGCTACTGGAGATAGGGACTGAAGGGCTGTGAACTTACGTTGCCCTGTAGAGATCAAAACGCCCCTTGTCTTGTATATGGAACATCAGGTCGCCCCCGTTCAGGAACTCCATAACAAAGAATAGATGATCCTGGTGGCAAATAACCAGGAGATGGAAAAATTACTGATACTGTTTGTAACCACATGTGAAGTAGTAATGTGGCTACTAAGAACCAAGGAGCCACTTTTCCTCTTTCCCTGAATATTTCTGCATTTCATGCATCCCTAAGAGTATATGAGGCTCCTAGAGATTTGGTCTTGTACCAAAAAGCTAAACAGCTCATCTTCTGTTCTCTGGGTTTCTAGACTTCAGAAAAATACACATTTAAATAGACTTACTGATATCCACCCCTGACAGACAGATTCTCTCCCCTCACTGAGAGTAAAGCTAAGATCAAAGATTTAAGTTAAACTGCCTCTTCTTCCAGATTGGGAATAAGGTTGGGGGTGGAGCACCTCTGCTACAAAGGCAGGTTTAGGGAGCTGGGGCTGTTCGGCCTGGAGAAGAGGAGGCTCTGGGGAGACCTAGTAGCAACATTCCAGTCCCTAAAGGAGGCCTACATGAAGGATGGAGAGAGACTGTTTACAAAAGCTTGTAGTGATAGGACAAGTGGCAATGGCTTCAAAGTAGAGCAGAGTAATTTTAGATTGGATGTTAGGAAAAGTTCTTTACTATGAGGATGATTGAACACTACAGCAGGGTGCCCAGGGAGGTGGTGGTGAGGCTTGACATGGCTCTGGGCAACCTGATCTAGTTGAGGATGTCCCTGCTGACTGCAGCGGGGGGAGGTTGGACTAGATGACCTTTGTAGGTCCCTTCCAGCCCAGACCATTCTGTAATTTTATGATTGCATAGATGTTTTGATCTCATTCTGTTCTCATCACGAGTATGATCCCCACATATCTTACTTTGTGCAAGGCCAACCACTGTAGAGAGTAGAGAAAGGAGATTTACTACTTCTGTCACTAAGTTCCTTTCACGTTGCTGCTGGTAACAGCATCCACTGAACAGCTGCATCTGCTGGGCTGCTGCTTACCTTTGTCTGAAAGGTGCAGTAAAGATGTGTGAGAAATGGGTTTTCCCATGCAAGTGCCAGGACCCTCTTTTCCACCATGGTACATTCCACATCATCGTCAATGAGCACCACGTCTTTTTTCAGAGCTTTGATAGCAAAGAATTCATTCTTCCCTTTCAGCTCAGCCAGCAGAACCTACAAAAAACCCCAGTGAGATTACAGCACTTGTAGGGAAGGCTGTTGCTGGTGGCATCAGTAGGGGAAGATCAAAGGTGTTTACAGCAGATGCAATGATGATTAAAAACCATTTCAATGATGAGTGAGATTGGGGAAAGTGAAAGCATCTCTGCTGGCAACAGAGATGAGGAGACAGTACTCAGGGACTACATAATATGGGCACAGCAGCTTCCAGGGCAGTTTTCCTGTCAGCCTTTTGTAAGTGTATAAGCAGAAGACAGGCAAAGCCTGTTCCTTCACTAGAGCTGTAGTCTCATAGACAACAGCAGACAGACTCTGGAGGTCCTGCTGCACTCCCACATCTCCATCTGCCATTGTACTGGGGCAGTAGGAGGTTGTTTCTGTACAGCGTACAAAAATAAGATACCCTTTTGCACTGATGCATCAAGGGCAGCTCCTCTGCCTTGAAACCAAATGATTTAAACACTGTTGAGCATTATGACTCACACCTGAGTTCAGCAAGATTCAGGTGACAAATTTCTAGTTCTTTTGTCAGAGATGGCTACATTCAACTCTCTCTCTCCAGGCAGCTGAGAGACTGTTCTGGTTAACTGGTAGAGCCTGTCACAGTGCAGAGATCAAGCAAGGAAGTCACCGTAAGCTCTGTATGATTGTTGCCTACCTTCCCAAAGCTTCCTTTCCCAAGCACTTTATGGAAGACAAAGCTGTCGATGTTGAATTTTCTCCTGCTCGCGATTCGTGATGCTGTCTTGGCTGTGCTTCCCTCCCAGAGTTTATCATACTCACTGCTATCTGCTAATGGAAACAGGGAGCTGAAAGTGCAATATACGCAGAAATTGTGTGACTCTCATCCCCCACTGAGAATTTTTAAGCCCTGACTTGTTAATTTGAGTGCATCTGCTGCTGGAATACTGGCAAATCTAAACAGGAGGGTCAGCTCCTGCTGTTTTGTTATGAAGTTTAAATTACTCCAGCATACTTGACAGTGTTGCATTTGAGTTCAACCTGTGATTGTTTATGATGCTGGATTTAAGCAACACTTAGATGTTAAAAAAAATTAAAGGTCCTAACTTTCCCCTGTGAGTTACAAAGCCTATTTTGGAGAAGAGAATGCATTACAAGAAGTCCTTGTAAACACGCTGGCTTTTGCCAGTTAGCAGGCCCAGCTAGTCCCTCAGCCTAAGGCCATAAAAAGTTCTGGTTTATGCAGTGCTGGCTAAGAAGTGTGATGGTTCAGGTTAATCGTGGTCCTATCCTAAAGTTAATAGCTGTACTTTTTTCCCTCCTCTGCATAGATCTGCTGGCTCACCAACAAGATGCCAGGGTTACTGTATGTGCCCCACAAGCTGTCCAGCATTTGTGATAACCTAGGGAAGAATCATCATGGCTGCATTCTGACTGAAACTAAACCACCTGCAAGTGTGGATTCTTTTTCTCTGTTCTGGCAAACCAGACCACATATAGATATTACCCAATTGAACCAATTTTGTTGAAATGCCCAGTAAGAAAATTTATGTCTGGATGGAAATATAAAATCCTACACCACCAATGGGGATTGCCATCCAGTAAGAAGTTACTTCTACTGCTGCATTTATATTTGCATCAATGATCATCAGTGTGCAGCTAGGGAAAGAGTACTTGAGCAATGCTAGATGCAGTACTACTACTTCAGCAATAGCAAAAGGAATCCAAACCCTTATTCTGAACATGTAGAGACAGGATTCCAGATACTACTTAAACTGTTTCAGCTATTCCTTTTTGGCTGCTTACATCATAAAACAGATGCCACTTGTCATTGGTTTCCAGTGGTTTGTGATTAAACTGAGATAATGAACAGTGTGACTGATGTTTCAGTTACAGAGGGAGGGAAGTGCTCTACAAGGTGATGTTTTAGTCAGGTACCCTCCCAGTTCCAGTAGGGAATGGCATTGCAGCAAGCAAGGCAAGCCTCTAGCAGAAAGGTGAGTATGCTCATGGAGCCAGAACTACACTGTCAAAAGCGATTTCAGTATTTTGTGTGGCTAGGAGAAGGTAAAAAGTGAGCTGGGTTTTGTTTGGTTTTTTAAAACAGTGCTTATTAAAAAACAACTATCTAGTGTAGGGCAAGAAGGAGTAACTACCTAAATTGTTGTGGAGGCTGGTAGGTAAATGGCTAAATTACAGCACTGACTTTTCTCACCTGTTTTGTCTCCTCCTTGAGTTCTAGGTTTCTTATCAAAATCTTGATAAATGCCAACACTTTCTACAGATCCAGAATCAGACCTTCGTGTAGATTTCTGAGGAGGAAAAGAACATCTGAAACTCTATTTGCACCTTTAGAGATACTTATTACAACAGATATTAAATGTAACATGATGGCAGTAGGCACTTTTAAAAATAATTAACTCCTAGAACACATTTTCTCAAGAAGTTTGGTTCAAAGACCACTTCTAGCCACGTTCTTTACAAATTCACATCAGCCAATTGGTTTTACTTCCTTCAGTGCAAAAAAAAGAAGTTACCAAAGTTCTTGAACAGTCTGTGGTGTTCATTGCAAAATTAAAGGTTTTAATTCATCCCACTGTGGGTTCAAACTATTAAGCTATGGGGAAATTTCCTCTTGGGTCTATGTTCATTAAAAGAGGAGGTAGGAATCACTGACATGCTGAAGTCACATCTGTGTGTGATATTGGTCTTCAGCATGGATTTTACATATAGAAGACTCTTGAGATCAAATTTTTAGCAATGAACAATCAGGTTTGTCTTTGTTGTGAAACAGCTGCTGCAACAGCTCTCACTGTTTTCGCAGTAAATGTCCTATGAATGCTTAGGAACACAGTTCAGAGGAAGTGCTGTTGTGATATATTTTCCTGGTTTATTTCAGAACTTCTGTCTGAATCTTTATTTGTAAGGCAGAAGCTGTCCACAAGAGACAGTCATGCTGCAGCAGATGAACAATGCAAATGAACTCCAGGGCCAGATTTAATTCCAGAGGAGTTTTCTGTGTGCACCTATATATCAGATTAATGAAAATTAAGAATATCTGGTATATTTCTCCTTATTTAATTTTAACACTCAAGTAGAATTCTAAATTTGAAGCATGGAACAACAGACTTCATTATGATTAGAGAATAGCACAAAGTTTGATTTCAGGAAGCCACCCAGCTTTTTAAAAGTTCTTCTGTAAGGTGGGAATTGTCCCCTCCGCCAAATTCAACTTCAGGCTAGCGACATCTTGTTAGTTTCTTTATAGGCCAAATTAAAAAGAAAGCTGTCTGTATTTCCCCCATTCCAGACTCAGTTCCCCATAGAAATGACATAGAAAAGATTAAGTAAAACTCCTGAAATGCATGGAAAACAACTGACAAACAGCAATAAAACATACCTGGCTAACTTGATTTAAAGCTTCAGCTAGCAACTTCTGGTTTATTCCACATAGATTTGCCACCTTCTTCTGACATTTATGGTGCACATTCATCCCACATTCTATAAGAAACATAGAGTTATGGAAGCATCAGGAAAATATAACCTGACATTACAACCAAAGGATGTGTGTCTCTGTGCACTTCAGAACCCCACAGTAAGACCAGACTGCACGTGGATCTATTATTGTTAATAGAACTGCAGTTTAAAGCTTTAATGAAAGCTACAGAAATTCTTCAAAAGCAAAAAAAGTCTCAAAATCTGCAACAATGGAAGTAACTAACTTGCCTTTTGGAGGGAGAGTTAGAAAAATGGTAGTTAAAGTGTACTTTCTGTACACTTTTAGGGACTGCCTTAAGTCAGATTGATCAAATTTCAGCTACTCCCAAAGCAGTAATTTTGATTATACTCAAGATTACTCCTCCGCAGCACATTTTCTGACTGCATTAGAAGCTCACCTTGGTGGAGCCGTCACATGAGCCTAGTGCCTATGTGTCTTGTCGCTCTCCATTACAAAAGCTTTTTCAGTGGTGCCTGGATGAGATGAATCCTACTCTATATAGAAGTGCACAGTGTGCAGCTAATCTCTAGTGGTGGGTGGAACAGCTGAAAAAGGAGAGGTCCCAGTTAGCCTTCCTCCACCCCTGTACCTTCACATTTGAGTCCTTGTTTGACCAGCCCCCAGAGCAGGCTGCCACAGTGGTCACAGAAGGTAGGGCTCATGTAGTTGTAAACTTTGAAGCGGTGAGGCATGTCAATGTTGAAACGTTCTTTCTGAAACTGAGGACAGGGAGAGGGGTGAGGCCTGCTACCCAAACCAGGAACAGTTTCCTATAGAAGAGACCTTGGACATTACAAAGCTACAGCGATTTCTACCGTGACTAGCCCAGCTTTAACATCCCCCAGGGAAAATCTGCCCATCAAATACTGACCCGCTCCCTTGCAGGACTCAGCTATTTCCTTGAGAGTTTATCCACTACACACACACGCAAAATCATCAAGAGAAGACAGTAACTTCGGTTGTACAGTCAAGCACCTCCCAGATGGACTGAGCTATTTCTATACAAGCTTTTGTTAGCTCAGGGTGTTTAATTATATAAGAACACTCTAAATAAATAGTTCCAGCTCTTACCATTGTGTCCCTGCTGTTGGCCGCAGTACCAGTACACCTCCCAATGATCTTATCAATACATTTCTTATGAATAGCAGCATTGCATTCTTCAAGACATACACAAGAAAAAAAGGAATTACTCCTTCAGACAACAAATACCTGGGGTGAGGTGTTTGCATTTCATAGCATAATGTGAAAACAGCACTCCTTTCCCTCGTACTATACACCAAACCTTTCTTTTCTATCAGTGTGGTGATCTTGGTTAAGCTGATTTCCGTACACACAGCCCCCCACCTTTTTTTTTTTTTTTTTTTTTTTTTTAAAAAAAAACCCTGAAACTCTAATCCTAAAGCAGATCTACCTAATGGAGCCAATGCCACCAGCATCTGATACAGTACAGTATCAGGTACAGTACAATAATACAGGACAGTATTATGCTTTTGAGTTTTTACTCTTTGCTATCTCCCCAACTGTTTGGAGTAATGCAGAGAGATCTATGCCAAGTCAAAAGTTTCAGTTCAGCTGTGAAGCCTCAACAGCTGCAATTCCTTTTAGAAAAAGTGTCAAAAAAACTGCCATAAATAAGTAGAACTTTTAAAGAGCATTACACACTTATGAGAAAAATATCTAAGCCTAGATCTCGATACTAAAACACTCAGGCAGGAATCATAATTAGACACTCTTAGATTCTTGTGTAAAACTAATGTTTAACATACCTAATGTTTGAGCTACCTGTGCTGCTGATGCACTGTGTCAGGTATTTACAGATACCATTAGATCTACAGATTTATGTGCAAAGTAGTACAAGGTTAAAAAAAAAACCAAAAAAAACCCACTTACGTCTACATTTGTATCCTTGCTTGTTGAGTCCCCTGAAAAATTATAAAAGAGGAAATATTAAAAAAAAAATTTAAAAATTACACATTTGCTGAAATAAAAGCAGTGTGCAGGGGGGTATTTTTACCATGTCAAGCAATCCATCTTTTGCCTATAGGAATATTCTAATTCATAAACTGGTCTAAATTCTGCTATTCAGGTCCCTGTTTCAGGAAAGCAAGACTCAGAAGATGAGGTGGTGTGTTTTCCATGCAGAGGGAAACCCAGAAAATACAAAGTTTCGATCCTCCTCATCTGTCTTCCTACAAAGTGGCCTTACTGAGAAAGGGATCCAGATTCCTATTTGGGTTTTCACTCTCTCACCAGCCACTTCGCATCAAGTCTTGAGCACGACTTTCTCAGATCTATCCACCTCATTCTCTCATGAAACAGATGCTGTTGATTATGGGCCAGATCTCACTTGATACCAATGGAATATTTTGCCAATTCTTTTAGTGGCAAAACCATTCACGTTCCTTTTTTCACTGTGAAAGAGACAAGTGCAACAATGCTTTTAGTATATCATAGAATGGTAAGGTTGGAAGGGCCCTCAAAGATCATCTAGTTCCAACCCCCTGCCACAGGCAGGGACACCTTCCACTAGTACAGGTCACTCAAGGCCTCATCCAGCCTGGCCTTGAACACTTCCAGGGTGTCTATAAAGTCTATTTCCCAACACACAAATTTACATGTCACGTTTTGTCTCAATGTATGTGAAGCTGATTTTGCAGTTACTTGGTCCTTAGGGGCGATGCAGGCTTAGTGTTTCCTTCTTACCACACAAAGTCCTTGCAGACAGAACAAAATGTAGGCTGTCCAAAGAAGGTAGCAATGAATTCATGATTTTTGATGTAGTGGATTTTAGCTTGCTTGATAGCTCCTCTCCTGTTTATAGTCACTGTCCCCTCGTTTTCCCTCATGGACTGTTTGCAGTCTAAAGGGAGAGAAAAGAAGACACACATTGAATACTTTAAGGTATTACAAAGATTAATATTTGCTTCTCCAAAAAATTCAGCTTGTTTTCCCATTTTAGACTTGTGTTTCTATGTATTTTACACCTGCATGTTGCAGACTTTCAATCCAGCAAGGGTGGAACACATGTACATACTACTTCGTAAGGTGTATGTGTGTCCTTGTTTGCAAGGACACTCCTGCTCATTCAGATGAAGCCTTCAGAAAATGAGCTGAGAGGAGGAAGCAGAATGGAATGCAGTCTTGTTGGGAGAAATAACCACAGCTGTTACCTTGAGGAAAAAAAAAAAATTACAAGCTCCTATATATTAAGCGATTTATGTGCAGGAAAAAGAAATGTTTTACTGGAAACAGGAAAGTCTTCTTCAACAGACTCCTTTTTCATGCTGCTGTGCCACATGCCCCCCTGAACCAAAACCACACCAGAAGTGCCTGTGAAGTGCTGCAGGATCTTGAGTCACCACTGGACCATGCAATTCTCAGATGGGTGTCTTTCAGCCTCCAGGATCACTGAGCAGGGAGGACTAATGGCATTTTTCAGTCAGACCTTTCCTTTACATTATCTCACAACACTGATGCTGTGTGTAAGTATGTCTCAGTCCTATATTCCTCTTCTGGCCCTATGGGTTTACAGTACATAGTATTATAGAATACTACATAATTAAACAGAAATTACTTAGGGTATTAGCCGAGAAGTAAAGTTGGCTCACACAGGTCTTCCATTACAGGTTACAGTTATTTCCAAGAAAGCTTCTGAGTTTCTCTTCCAAAAATGACCAATGTGTCTCCCAGACTTTGTCACAACTCAGACTACAAGTCTTAGTTATACATTTGGAAAATACTAGGAGTTTGTAACACAGGTAACCCCAAGAAGGTGCATCATAAGATGCGAGGTAGCTGGTAATTCAACCCTAGGACACACTACTTGTCTTTAGAGAAGAGCTGCTGAGTGACAATCCCACCCAGCAGGGAAGGACAAAGGCTTGAATCAGCAATAAGGAGTTGGATCAACTGCTAAGCACATTGTCTCTGGCCAGCAGCTCCAAGGCCCCCATCTGTGGATGTGGTCCACAGGTTGAAGTGCTACAAAGCTCAGGGCAGTATGAGATTGCCTTTTCCAGGGTGGGAGTTTCCACAACAACAGAGCGAGAAAAAAAATGAGAAGAGCATTTTCCCATTGTCAATGCAATCACTTCTCACTTGCTCCATTGCACTGCTACCTTTTAGCAGTATCAGTGGGAGCTTTGCTGATAGAGTTGTTTCCTCTGCCAAGTCACACAAACGGCAGTGTCTGAGCTTACTAAGAAGTTACCCAGGGGTCCTGCTTTTCTTCTTTCTAGTTGTGTTTGGGTTTTGTCACTGCATTAGCTGGCTACCACTCCTGCTACCAGACCACTGAATCTGGAATACAATCTATCATTTGATACCATTTTGGGCATCCTGAACTAATTTATTGGTTGGAATCGAGAGTAGCCAGCAGCAGCATCTGCTGCCTTAGAAAAGAAAGGACAGCCTCAGCTCAGAGATTAAGGAAAGATTTGGCACATTAGTGAAGAGAGAGATCAGAAGAGGTGCCCAGGTTTTGCTGCTAGGTATTAATGCACTTTTCTGAGAAACTGTCCATCTGGTTCAGAGAAAAGCCTGTCCTGCCTCACCCTGAAAAAGTTCCCAACATGCATCATGACACCCTGGCACGACCTTCATCACTGCTACCACTTCCCCTCCAGGAACAGGATTCGTTCTGGCCGTTCATGCTACAGAGTTCACCCAACAGCTCCCATCAGCTGCTGCACTTCTGCTTGTCCAAGTCTGCAAACAGCACTATCACTCTTTAATCCTGCTGAGCAAATACAGGGACCTCACCCACTGGTCCTCAAATGCTGCAAGGAAACCAGGCACTGAACTATGCACAAGAACAACGTTGTTGGAAGTCAGCAATACTTCATATTGTTTGCTGCATGAGAACAGCGTCTTCATAACAATGATTTAATCAGTAACAGCAACAAAGCAGAGAAAAGTATGCAGGTTTATAGCTTTATAGCCGTGTTCTGAGGACATAACCTGTGACAGAGCAGATTAAGGAACAAAAGCTTCCCTGAAGTCTGCAAGGCAGGCAAGCCAAGTAGTTAGTGAGCTACAACAGCGTTCACCAAGTCAAGGCAACACAACTTCTCATCCTGTAAGTCTTAGAGCAATTTAGTACTGCTGATACTATGTGACAAGATCTGACAAACTTGATCAGGATATGGGAAACTGCTGTTTCCTTCACTTCTAGAACACTGATAGCAAATTTGAGAGAAGTATGCAAGCCTAGCACCTAATTTTTTTTTTTTTTTTTTTTTTGGAGAGGATACTAATCAAACTAGTCAGTTTGTGCAAAGAGAGAAGAGAAACCATCCATTTTCCTTAAACATACTTCAGTGATGAATAAACCTTGAGCACAGGACTTCAAAATCTGTGTATGAGAACAGAGTCTTCACAAACAGCTGCCTTAGTAAATGCCTTTGCCAAACCCAGCCAACACCTCAAAGTATAGCTGCAAACATTTTTGTATGCCTTAGAAGTATCTGAGAGGTTCAGAGAGCAGCTATAAGTCAAAGGCTGCTGAAACTGAGGTGGCTCTGAACCGATGGGGTAGCTCATTTCAATGGGCGTGCTTAACAAGTTATCTTCAGTGTGCATATTACCTTTAACGTCTGTTGCTCCAGAAGCGTTTTGTGCAGATCAGCCAATCATAGACCCAACTGGGGAACAAAGGCTTTATTTTAAAAATGCAGAGAGAATTAACAATTGCAAGGAAGTAACTTCCCCAACAACTGCATGGATGCAGGGTGGGGATGAGGGAAGGAAGAAATACAAAGGAAAGCCTTTGCTTCCCCCTTCAGTTGAGCCAGGATTCCCACAGACAAAAACAACATCCTGGGGCCAGCACACGGTCAGAAACGGTCATGCACAAACCAGCTGAATCAGCAACTAGAATCCAGGTGACCTCTGTGGCCTGGACTTGAATTTAATCATTTTGGACCCAGCACACACCATTAAACATAATCTATTTCCTCTATTGTGACCTGTGGTTAATATTTATCACTGATACACTGTTCATATCAAGGTCCCTTCCCAAAACCTGCAGCTGATGTGACAAAAGCACTCAGAACTCCTCTGTCCTCTATATTCATTAAACAATTAAGCACAATTGTGAATGGGCAGTGCAGCCCTCCAGAAATGCTGAAAACACACCTTGCATGCACACCCCCATACACATCATCTAATCCCAGCACCAGAACTTCCGAATATTTCACAGTCCTCAGAGTCACTCACACAACGCATGAGCCACAGCCTGGAAAATACTTGCTGAAACAGTATTGCTAGAACTATGGACTGAAATAAACCTCAAGGTAGGATGTCACATTTTCTCAACCGAACCTCAAAAGTTCAAGGGCAGAAGAAAACAAGCTCCAGAACAACTCAGATCTTTTAGAAGGAATAGAAAAAAAAAACCCAAAACATTTACTGCCTCCAGAGTTTTTCATTTTAGCTTGCTCACTTCCCGTTTGTGCTTGTGACCAGAGGAAAGATAACAGTGCTACTGTCAGAAACTGAGAACAGGGACTTCAAACAGGGGCAGGCAAAACATTTTCTGAGCTAGCTGGCTGATCAAGTTGAGATTTGCCTGAAACCTTATAATAAATTACAAGACTCACTAACATTTCTGTTCAGTGCTCCCTTTTGCTATTCTTGCCTTGTTTAAAAGTTAAGTGCACCTTCAGGTCAAGAAAAATATTAATCTCTCAGAGCAATCATTAAAAGGAAGGCTAATTTCTCACAAAGGAGACTTCTGGTATGAACTGTCTCGGAGGAATAGTGCTCTTTAACCTGGTCCTGCAAAGGATTGCTTTGCAGGTCATGCATATAAACTCCACCATTTACAGAAATACAAGTTTCTCAAAAGCCTACATTTCTGTGACACAAAGTTGCTATTTTAAACCATTTTGGGTTCTGTAATCCTCACATTTAATTTACAGAGTATTAATATTGCCATGTAGTTCCTTCTTCCTTTAATTTTTTAAAACCCTCTCTTCTGTTCTCAATACTTGTGGATGTTACACTGCTAACATTTAAGTAGCAATGTCAATAATTTGCTACCATAGAAGCTAATATTATGTGTTCTCAAAGCTGGCACAATCTCCTACAACTTCCCTCAGCCCTGACCATTTACACTACAAGCCTTAGCAAACACAAAGTCTCAGCAGCACCTTGATGAAAAGTGTGTGTGCTACTGGTGTAAAAAGAAATGTCAGCTATGGCACACTGTTCTACACAGAGACTGGGACACCTGTGGGTGTTGATTTCTTGCCTGCTCCTCTAAAGAAATGAATGAAGTTCTGTCTGGGCCACTGCGCCAGCAGCCTCTCCTGTGCTGACTGACACTCAGCAGAGCACTGCAGTGGGTGGCTGTGCAGCTAGTTTCAGCTGAACCAGTCTTCATAGGCAGCAATGAACTCAATTATCTCTCAGAAAAATGCTAAAACTAACTGCCAGGTTTAACAAGCCCTGCTTTTCAGTCCGGGAGAAACAAATCCCATCTCCACACTCCTGCCTTTGTAGCTCTCTCAGCATCTGCAGAGCAGCTCTGCTAACCCAGCCTGTGCTCAGTTGTCCAGAGTATTGTTTTCCTACATTTCAAGAAGTGTTTTGGTTAACACTTGTAGATACCTGATAACTTATTCCCGGTTTCACTTGAATGAACTAACTGGAAAACAGGTTCTCTCCTCTTTGTTAAATTACAAAGGCACAGTAAACCAAACCTATAAAAACAGCATCTAAGTCGTGCTTCTTGTGAACATACAAAGACACTGCGTTTTCTCTGCTCTACACAAGATGTTAGCTACCTTACCAAGCAAATACACTGCCATCTTCCTGCTTAGGGAATTACTGCATCTGCAGATGGTTGACTTTCTTATAGAAAATTAAGCTGGAAAAGGCTTTTGTTAAATCTCTGCAATCATACTTCTAGGTGCAGATTAAAGCAGATTCTAGGTGCCACTGAATAACTATCTGCCAAATTTCTAGAAACAGGATTTTCCTAGTTAAGTGATTAAATCATCACTGTACATGGAGAAGTTGGTACAAAACACAGGTCTGGATTTTCACCTCTTATCATCATTTACTAATACCGTGACAATCCTTACTGTAGAGAAACTGGCTTCAAATCTTAATTTAGACCTATGCAATGTGCTGACTGATAGCAAATCTGTTATTTACCCTCCTATTTTTCACAAATGCCTCAGAGAAAGTCTAAAATCTCATGCTTCCCCTACACTCAAAACAACACACACAGAAAAACCTACTCAATATACATTCAGTTGTGAGATTCATGTTCCTGTCTCAAGACAGATGCTTGAGATATCAGAAGTTCACATGCAGATTACTCACCTTCTGATACAGCTAACAGCATTTTAAAGGAAGAATTCACTCGCACTTTTTCCAGGAGCTGAAGCTCACAAAGTACCAATTTGAAGTTCAAAACCAAGGCCCAAACATACTTCCAAAGCTGCTAACACAGCTCAAGATACCCAGCAGTACCCCAAGCCACCCCTGTGATCCTGGGTTTTCTTACTGGATAAGGTCATTAACTACATTTGAATAAACAAAGGTCAAGCAAAGCATTAAACATATTGCAATGCCCACCTATTAAAACTAAAGCTGCTTTACAGAACTATAACCTAGTTTCAATACTACAACAAGAGGAGGGGCAGAAAGAAAACAGTATTCCAAAGTGAAAATGGGGATCAACAGCCTGTTCTCATGTTTCACATAGCAGAAGGAAAACTTTTAATTCCCAGCACAAGCTTATTTTCCAATCACAGGACAGAACACAAAAAATTCTTTGACAGCTCTAAATTAGGGCCCTCCAGCCCTGGTTTTACAGAGTCTAGAAAGAAAAACCCCTTTGAGACTGGGAAGACATTTCACATATAGCCCTAACTTAACTGCCCAGGCCCCAGTCTGCAAAAAGAATATACAAATGAAATGCAGCAGCGTAGCCTACCACAGAGAAAATATTGTTCATTCCAAAATGGAGCAATAACATACTTGCTTCTCCATACTGCTGCCTACCACCAAAGAAGAGCAGTTTTCTCTATAAAGGTGGCAGAACATTTGGTGCCTGGAAGGACTGAAGAGCAACAGCTTTAGTTTGCAAAACAAGCCAAAGAAAGAATTATTCCCTTCTGCAAAATGTTTGGAGATTTTCAAACACAAGGTAGCACCTGTAACTCAAGAGATGTTAGTGGTAGCAATACCTTAAACCTGGGAACAACTGAAATAGCAGTTCAGAACAAGCCTTTTTTACTATTTTTAGAAACACAGTTACCTGCACAGGAAGGTGCATCAGAAAACAAAATGGTATGTGCATGGGAAGGAATGTAAACTGTCTCTGAGCTTTCAACTGTTAACTCAAGGTTTTAGCAACGTGAAGAATGGAAGTTAATACAGACATCCCTGTAAATGAACCAACATCTCTGCTGCAACTGCTGACTGCTCATTTTGCTAGAGAAAACATTTACAGCAGTGCAGTGATAGCCCAAAACTTATTCAGTGCTTGCCTATTTTGCAACACACAGGTAGTGACACGAGGGAAGTCTGTAATTTTGAGGATCAGTATGACGTGAACACTGCAAATACCACCAAGTGTGACTTTCCTTCACAAAGGGTAGATGAATAAATGTCTTGAAAGGGAATTTCCACTGCTTCTGTGTTTTGGTTACCAAAAAGCTATTGGTGAGTAATTTTCTATAAAGCAGAAGGTAAATAGGAAGTTGTTGTAGAGTAGAAGGTCTAACAAGAGCATTAACATGTGAATCCTAACTTGCCAATTAAAGAATGATTGCATGACTTGTGTTTGCTATTTAGCTTTCCTCCACTACCATCTGCAATCCCTAATAAACACAGCGAAAAGAATTGCAAGAACATTTCATCTGTTTTTAAATTATTTAGATCAATCACTAAGTACAAATATTTAAGGATTTGAGAGCATACAATGATATTAGCTCCCAACTAACAGCAAAAAAAGCAATTTATGGAAATTTTAATTTATGCTGTCTCTACTGTCCCTCATGTCTATGTGAGAAGAGGAAACGTGCTTCAGCCTCATAAAATGAGCAACTGACAATGCTGAAGCTGGTTTTGAACAGATTTGGTTGAGAAACTTAAGTTCACTTGCCAAATGGATTTCTGTATGTCTCATTAAACAGTCTCAAGATTCACCACTGCACTGTGAAACTGCCTTGCACACAAAAGCCACGACAAAGATCAAGATGAAAGTTTTCTAATATAATGGCTCATAATAGTTTGAATGCCAACCAGAATGTTACTAGTACATAAACAGAGAGTTTCTCATCTTTGGAGAAATGCTTTTCCTTACAGGCTCTTCAGAATCACACAATTACTTGAAATTTTGCTTTGAAGAGTTACATTTTCATACAAGAGACAAAAATGATGAGTATATACCTTTCTTCATTACTAAGATAAAATGTCAGCTCTGAAATGTCAGGTACTACATATGACATTCTATCTTTAGGAGCTTCTCTAGTAACTGCTACACAGATTGCACATATGGTACAAAAATGTATGGTACCTTCACAATTAACATGCTGTATGAGAGCAGAACTCTGTTCCTTGAACATATCTGAGGGGAAAAAAAGAAAACCCTCAGCAGTACTCAAACACTTTACTGTTTAACTCTTTCCAGTTATGTTTCACAAACACATAGTATTACACCATGTAAAGCCACGGGCCAATACAGCCATAGGCAGACCAGTCCAACTCCCAGGACATAATGGTTTCATGACTTCTGGTATGGGGAAATTTCAACCACTAGGCTAAGCAACCTGTGAGGTTTACATAAATTTCCATCAGGAAAGAATTCCAAAGAAATGGAAATCCTTGACAGAATAGCTGGGTTTATTACTGGAGTTAAAGCTTCCCTTCTTGTAGTAGACTATCTTCTATCACCTCCTAGTTTCTTCTCCAGACAGGGTGTGTAGATTTCTGACGTTTCCAGGTTTTTCACTTTCTAAAGGTAGTTCTACCTTTAGAAAGCTAATGTAGAACATCAGCTAGATTTGCATTGGAACACTTAAACTTCCACTCATTGCTGCAATCAGTTTCCATCATTAGTGACTATGACTTCTGAATACCAGGACACTCAGACAGTTCCATCCAGAAAAAGTTTCCCACGTAAGCTAGAACAAGAAATTTAACTTGCAGCATCTTCTCTCTCTCATCTAAACAAAAAGACAGATGTATTAAAGACTCAGAAGTGGGCTAAATGGAACGACGACAGGGCACAAGGGCATTTAGAAATGAACAAATGCAGCCATGACTTCACATAACCATCTCCCTCCTACGAAACAAACGAATTAACCCAGAACATTCTATGCAGTATGCCAGATGGGTTTGGTTATTTTGGGCTGAGTTTTTTTGATTGTTTGCTTTGATTTGTGGGGAGTTTTGTGTGTTTGGGCTGTTTTGTGAGCTACATCTTGTGTTCTGCAAAAAAAAAAACGTGAAAAAAATTTTTACTTTCACATAACTGATTGAAAGAGTTGACATTACCTGCATCTTCCAAGAAATACTGCACAGACATCAGCACCTTCCCTTGAGGTTGCAGGTCAAGCTACGGAAAGAAAGATACCAGTGGTGAAATATGCAGCTGACGAACTCAGGAATTTGAACAGTTTATTCTAGGGAATCAAACCAAAGTACAGTATTCAATAACTGCTGGATTACAATCCTCTTCCATATCTCACTGCTGCAGCTGAACCAGAGGCTTTTATTCTACCACTTTTACTAGCATTACTTTGATGTCTACTCAAAAGCTCAGCACAGACAAAGTTCACATTGTTTCTGCATGTCCCTTTTCCTGTTTCTGCAAAGAAGTTTCTTGGCTTCTGATTTTACTATTAGTAAACTCAACATACACAGGAACCCAGGCTTAAAAGAAAGTCTATACAATTCTTTATATGTTTATTGAGAGAACAAATCACATAGGTCTCAAATCCTCTTGCTTACAATCAAAAAGAGTATCATCAAAATTTATTTTCTTTTCCCTCCCAAACCACTACATATGGTCTCTGTGGCAAATCTTACAGACCAGCAAAAACTCCTTTTAAACCAAGAGCTGAGGTCTCCTCCTGTGCTGTGCTTAGAATGGAGTCACTTATTCTTAAACTGCTGCTATCACAAAAGGTAAGCAGCTAGTCAGTATGAAAGGATCTGATTCAGTCTTGACTATGGCACAGAGAAAAGAATCCCTCAATTAACAGTACATATAACTTGGGAGGGGAGGAGAGTAAAAAAGAAAGAAAACCACAATTACAGATGATACACCTGTGAACCTGGATCCCTGCAGATCCCATTACCCTGCTGGGATAATGACTGTTTTCATCTTTAAAGCAATGTCTGTCACTCAAAAAAAGCTCCCAGAAGGCAAAGACCTGAGGTTACAGCTACTAGTGACAGCTGCATCTCTGCACACAGAAATAACCTTACAGGGCACGGTAAACAAGTTAGTATCTCTGTGCAAGTCATGACTGAAGTCATACAGAGGAACCCTGTGTGGTACCTGTTCTACAGATAACAAGCAGAGGATTTCAGATCACTGAACTGGCCAAAACTAAAACTGAAATTCATCCTCAATGTTTAGTTGGTGGCTGGTCCCTGGTGCTCAGTGCTGGGCCAGTTCTCCCTAAGGTCTTTATGAGTGATCTGGATGAGAGGATAATGTGCACCCTTAGTGCAGTCTACAGTCTACATTAAATTGGGTGGGAGCACTGATCTGCTTGAGACTAGGAAGGCTCCACAGAGAGACCTGGCCAAGCTAGATCAATGGACTGAGGTCAGTTGCATGAGGTTTAACACCACCAGGTACCGGGTCCTGCACTTGGGCCACAACCGTCACATGCAATGTCACAGGCCAGAGGCACAGTGGCTGGAAAGCTACCTGGCAGAGAAAGACCTGAGGGCGTTGATAGACACCCAGCTGAAAATGAGTCAGCCAGGGTGGCCAGGAAGTCCAACAGCATCCTGGTCTGTGTCAGGAATAGTGTGACAGGCAGGACCAGGGAAGCGATCATGCCCCTGTGCCAGGCACTGGTGAGGCTACACCTCAAGCACTGTGTTCAGTTTTGCAGCCCTCACTACAGGAAAGATACTGAGGTCCTGCAGCAGGCCCAGAGAAGGGCACTATAGCTGGTGAAGGGTATGGAGAACAAGTCTTATAAGAAGTGGCTGAGGGAACTGGAGAGAAGGAGGCTGAGGGGAGACCTCCTTGCTCTCTACAACTCCCTGAAAGGAGGGTGGAGCAAGGTGGCCGTCAGTGTCGTCTTCTCCCAAGTAGCAAGTAACAGAACAAGAGTACAGCCTCAAACTCCACCAGGGCAGGTTTAAGTTGGACAGGAGGAAAAATTTCTTCCCCCAAAAGGTCTATCAAGCCCTGGAACAGGCTGCTCAGGGAACTGTCTGAATTGTCACACTCAGAGTTATTTAAAAGATGTGTAGACATGTGCTTAGGAACATGGTTTAGCAGTGCATTTGGTAGTGTTAGGTTAATGGTAGATTAGTTCATCTTAAAGGTCTTTTCCAGCCTAAATGATTTTACGATTCTATGATTCAGTAACAAAAATGGATATTAAAGGGTCCCCATTAGAGCAGCAAACTAACTAACATTCATTGTGAAAATAAATAAAATAGAAATTCTAAGTGGAAATGCCTTGGAATAAGCTTCACCTTTTGTCTTTTCTTTGGATGAATTACAATGATCAGAGCCAACTTAAACATCTGCTGTTTGCTACAAAACCTGCTGGGTTTATAACACAGGTCCTCAGTGTGACATAGGTCATTATTTCAAACGCTGACACCGTGGACTTCATTGTCAATTTCTTTAACCTTGTACATTATCTCAAAAAAAAAACAACCAACCAACCAAAAACCAAAAAAAGGCTGCTAAAATCATGCACCCTGCCACAGACACTAATGGGATCAAGCACTCATTTAAAAGCATAAGCTTGAAAAAACATAATCAGGTCAGCAAGTTTAAGGATCTCCTTCCTTACCCAGAATTCTGCTTTGCCATTGCCTTTCTTGCACCGCTCTGCCAGGACCGACACACCTACAGTCACTTCAGATATTGGCTCTTCTGCTGCTTTCATCAGAACGATCTGAATCACTCGTCCTTCGTAAATGTGAGCATCAAAGGTTGATTTCCATTCTGGATACATGGTAGGTTTCTTCTGAACTAGAGTCTTTCCTCTCTCTGAAAGCCAGAAAAAGGGAAAAAAAAGGACCAAACCTGTCAAATCAAATAAAGCTAGTACTTAACAGGACAAAACAGGGAATCCTTGCACTGAAACCTAAAGCAGATTTACTACCTCTTGTACTTTGGTTGGGATAAAGTCTAAATACTCAGTTCTAACATGAGTTGGAAGGCAGAGCTCATTCTGACAAACAGGACACGCAAACCCAATGAAGATGTTAACTTGTAGCCAGAAAGACCAGGAAAGACCATTCCAATCCTGGAGTACAGAAGCTGGTTTAGTCAGTCATGACTTGACAGAGAATATTTGCATGACTCCTTTCTGGTATAAATCCATGATGTGCTGTCTGAGCATAGTGAATGCCTACTACTATGTAAGACAAATAAAGATACATCTTACGCTGACCCAGTTGAAATTGAAACTCGTGACTGAGAGATTAAAGGTTCCACATTTCATTAATCTACTTCCAAGTAAGCCAAACATTTAACTTCTATTCATAATCCACTCTTTTTAGCATTGTACTTTGTCATGATCACTACTTTAAGGATACTGCAAGGCCTTATCTGCCCTCTCCAGCACATGAAGACCTTGTGCATACACGCAAAGTATAAGGAAAAGCTGAGAGGACTTAAAAAAAATAGTAATTTTTGTTTTCTCTTTTGGTAACATTTGCCTAGCCTCCCATAAGAGCCTCTCCACAGAATTCTTCCTTAAGAGTTTTACAGTGCTCTGTTCCTCTTATTGGATGCATTTTTTTTTCCCCCCCAATGCACAGTCTCTCTTGCTACCAGTTAAGATAATTTTTTCTTGTCCTTATCTCAGGCACAAAACCAACTGGTGATTGCATGACCTAGAATGAGTCTTTTAGCAGTCCCATCAACAGAGCCAAAATCATGCTTCCTCCTAAGCAACCAAATCCAGCTCTTCACTGTGATTCCGGCCACACAATACCATCTCCCCTGTTTTTCTGTGTGACTTGCTGCGAAATCAATCATTCCCCATTTTTGCACGAGTAACTGAATGTAATTTAGTACATTCTGCCCAATTTCTTCTATTTATCAAGATAATTTCCTGCAATAGAAGTGACTCCTAAGTGCCTCTCCAACTCTGATTGACCAATTTCTGCCCACCCCGCCAAAGTGTGTAATCTGTTCTTATGCTCTCACAGCAGCAGCAAAGCACATTCAATACCTGGACACTTCCATAGGAAGCTGCAGTGTGGTCTGTCTCCTAAAACTGGCAACAGAATTTACACTTACTTTGACACAGGAAGAATGAAATACTTTTTATTTAAATATCTGCCTGGCAACTGAAAGCAAAGTTTGTGTCCATTTATTAACAGTTTGTTTGATACCCTCCCCCACTCAATTGTGCTGAGCCATCCAAAGGAGTGCAGTGAGCATTGCCCTTATCTGTTTTATTAGGGTATGCCTACCAACAGCAGCATTACAAATTGCAGCCGTGATGGGCAGACCTTGCCTAAGGGCATTCTGAAACACTCAGGAATGGCCACCTGAGAACCTCCTCCATTGCAACCTAAATTTCAGCATTCCTCCTCTTTTTATCTTGAAATTAGGGAACTCTGCAGAAAGAAAAAAAACCCTCAGATTCTTAGCAGTGCAAACATACTTCCAGAGTCCCATACTTTGTTTTCTTAAAACATGGAGAATTGGAAAAACTATGGTGCAAATATATAGGGAAAGCTCAAATAAAGCATGATTAGGGGATTATTGAGACAGATGATAAAAGGCGAGGGAGAATTAACACTAGGCTGTCTGCACAGCAAGACTTTTACACTAGCCTATGTGTTTTGGATTGCTAAAGCCAAACCCCTTCATCAAAAAGGCAAGCCTCAGGAGGCATCTTGGGGAATTACTGTCAGAGGCCCTTTTGCAGAGCCTCTGACAGTAAATCAGGGTTTGCAGAAGCACCAGCAGTTCACAGAAGAGCTGGTAATACTCCTTGTAGGATTTTTAGAGGGACAGAACTATCTCAATCAGTTCACAGGACTGTCCCAATTACTATCTGCTTTGATTAGCTACTATACACATTTTTACTCTATGTAGAACTGAAAGAACCAATCTAAATCACCGGCAACAGCTTCCAGCCTGGCCATGCTGCTCTGCAATTAAAATCACACTCATCAGGCTTTGTCATGGATGGCACTGCCTGCCTGCAAATGAACACTTGAACATCAGCAAAGAGCACCCTTTCAGAATACTGTTCTTGCCCCACTTGCAGTGAGATCTCCTTTGCTTCTCTCAACACTACTGGCTTCTAAACATTTTACAGGTTTTCAAATTGGCTCAATGCCTCCTCATTAGAAAAATGACTTTGTCCTGTACAATAAGCTTTTCCTCAAGCATTTCTCAGCATACAAATCCAACAAAAGTTATTCAAGATCTTGTCAAACTGATAACAGGATTTTTCTGATTGCCCCAAGGTTTACTGCATCCTCCTGCCCCATTTTTCAGTACTTTGAAGACACAGGTAAGCATGAAGGAGAAATGTTGGGACAATTGTACCGTTCAAAAGATAAATTGGGGGGGGGAATTCACTTCTCCATGCATTCTGAAGGCTCTAACACTTTCAACACTGTCTTATGAAGTTCTCTTAGTAAGACTACAAAGCTGCTTCAACATGTTTGCTTGATGACGTATTCTGAAAGGGGCACCACATTTGTGTTTAAAAGGCATTCCTGTGTACTGCAATGTTTTGTGCAGCCCTACAATCACTGTGCAGGATTAGAAAGCTGCACTCCAACTCAGTATAGCAATTCCCTCTCATCCTGCTTGACTACACTGATGTATTCTAGCTAAATGTCACAAGTGATCTTTGAAGACCAAGGGTTTGTCAAACTAGACCTTGGTAGCAAGTGACTCCAAGCAGGTAAATTCTACCAAAATGCCTGCCCCACTGCAACAACAGCAGCAAACTACACTTCTCATTAATACTCATTACTCCAAGTCTGGGAAATTATTATTATTTACTATGCTATGCTTGAGGATGGTTCTCTCAAACCTGCTGCAGTTCAGATCCCTCTTCATGGCTCTGCACTACCCCACTCTGCCCTGCAGAGGCTCTGCAAGTGCAATGTGTCACTTGGGAACAGGAGAGAACGATGCTTTATTGAACATTTGACACCTTTGTCATGCAAAATTCACAACTCGCCTTAACCCCTGCAAAAGTGACACTTCAGCTGCTTCACCACATACTTTGTGAATAGTTGTGTGTTGGTGGTAAAGCAGTAAATGAGAAGCTTTAGACTTCACCCTCCCAAGCACTGAGCACTCTGATCACAAGACAAGAAAGCACTAAGAAATAAATCTTGTTTTGTGGTGGAGACAGAGACAAAAGTCATTGCTGCTTCTCCCATTCTGAAAGAACTACTCATGGTGAAGTGCTTGGCATGAAAGGAACAGCAGAACTTACCACCATTCAGGAGAGGTGGTGCAGGATTTCTCAAAAACTTATTCACATTGAGAAAAGCATCACCATTTGTAACCTCACCTGTAGTCAATGCCTCCTTCATCTTGATAGCACAGAAAGGCTGCAGTTGTTCCCCTTGATTCTGCACAGGTCCCAGCTCAAACGAGTTGAAAGACATCCGTAAGAAGGGTGCCATTGTTCACAATGATACACAACCTAAGTGGAAAGAAGTAAATAAAAATCATAGAACTGAAGACCTGGTCTGAAACTTGTAAGAAAACCATACGCATTCCTCAGCAGCCATCATAGCTGCTACAATCCATCCTCTAAAGTTTGCAAATCTTAGAATCATAGAATGGTAAGGTTGGAAGGGACCTCAAGGATCATCTAGTTCCAACCCCCTGCCATAGGCAGGGACACCTCCCACTAG
>VWZE01005398.1:124946-153116 GCA_013396675.1 Eubucco bourcierii | reverse complement strand
CACTGGCACAGGTTGCCCAGGGAGGTTGTGGCTGCTCCCTCCCTGGAGGTGTTCAAGGGCCAGGTTGGAGGAGGCCTTGAGTGACCTGTACTAGTGGGAGGGGGTTGGAACTAGATGATCCTTGAGGTCTCTTCCAACCTTACCATTATATGATTCTATGTTAGGCCTCAATATCAGGTCAACAGTTTCAGAGGTTGAAGTGCGAGCCAGTTTTATGAGTTGGTTGTTTCTGATGATTGGTTCAAAGCCTTTTGAGGAGGATTAGTTTTTCCATAGTGAATGATATGAGTCTCATATAAAGCCCAGGAAAACACTAATTTTTTGTTTGGTTGGATTTGTTGTAATTTCCTAGGTTTATCTATTCTTCCAAGAGCCATCACTTACTGCTTTAATAGAAACCCATATATTAAAAGCATTTGTCAGAGCTAGATTACATTTGATCCCACTGGCCCTTTTGACTAGTTTTGTAGCTCAGTTACAGAAAACCCCCTACAGGAAGAGGTATTAAAATGGGAATGGAGTAGCCAGCTCACAAATGGCAATCTTAGTTATGTGCACAATGCTCAGACTTCAGATACTCATAAGTGTTACATCTCAAAGTGTACTTTGGATTTGCACATCACCTCATAAGTTGAACAGTATGTGAGACAGCCCCAGGATGAAGCTACACCTATCCAGCAGACAACTTAAAGCATGCAGAAAACATCCTAAGTTTCCCTTACTTAGGGACATCAAAGCTTCCCCTGTAAGGCAGAACTAGCAGCTTACCTTAATTTTGATATGGACATCAAGAATATCTGGAATGCTACCAAATATGGTCTTAATCTCTTCCTGTGCAAGGATTGGTCCTCCAAGCTGTCCTTCCTTCTCCAGTGGAACTTGAAATAACTGATGAATTAAGACCAAAAAGTTAATGACCTCCCACCCACCACACACTGTTAAGGAAGTTATGAAAGCAACATTGTTTTCCTTCCTGATCAGGCTTTGCTACAGACAATCTTGAGATGCTACCACTTCACAAGACTGAGTTATGGAGGAGTGGTTTCAAGATACAAAGACTGAGTTTGATACATCACCACAGCATTACTCCCTTTCATCTTCTTTTCCACTCACATATCTTAGCTTATTCTTTAAGTAGATAATCAGCTACAGTAGAAAGAAACTTTTTAGAAATTAAGCTTTTCCTGTAAGTTGTTTGCTACTCCATTTTCAGAATAACAAAAAAGCCCAACATTAAATCATTTCTTCCCCTGCCATCTTTATTCATTAATATCTTACAAATCTGAACCATGAAGATCCTATTGTCCCAATATTTCCACAGGAAGTACAATTCCACTGCAGATTTCAGACTAGAAATTGGATTTTCCAATCTTTTAGATCAATAAAATTACAGGAGACTGTTTACACTGTTGTATTTTTATGAACCTTTGATGCACTCAAGATCTCAAAAGCCTGCAAATCACAGGCTGAAAATAATCATTGATGTAAACATGAGATATTCAAGATGAGGCTCGACAGGGCTCTGGGCAACCTGATCTGAGGATGCCCATGCTTATGGCAGAGGGAGTTGGACCAGATGGCCTTCAAAGGTCCCTTCCCATCTAGACCATTCTACAGTTCTATCTCTTATTAGAACGGACCTGTACTTGCTTACCTGAATGATTGTTGTTAGAATATCAACATAGTTACTTTCTGTCTGATACAATTCCTTTGCAACCTGCCATCTTGCAGACTGCTTTACTGGAAGAGGAGTTGAGTTTTTGGAAGGTCTTGCACAGGATTTTGGCGTTTCTGATGGAGAGATATTACCAAAAGAAAACAGAACTTTATTACTATAGAGTCCCTAATTAGCTCAACATCAAAGATAGAAATAGACCTTCAGAATTTTCAAGGAAAGAGTTTGGGGGTTTGTTTTAAAGGCTACTCTGTAGGTTATTGGATTGTTATCAGAGCTGTTTCTAGAAAAAGGTTTTATTACACCCTAATTATAGAACAATGTATTATTCCTCAAAATTAGGCTCAAACTTTTGCAGGCAGGTCAATGACTCTGTTATGTTTAGTAGGAAGGAAGGATTGGGAGCTGAGCATTACTCATACCTACCTCGTGTACAAAAATACTTTTCTGTTTTCACTTTGCCACATAAACAATTCCCTTTCAGCTGTTTGCCATCCATGCAGTAGGTATGAAGCTCAAAAGAACACTTACATTCCCCTGGGGGGTGGGGGACAGTCACAAGTTCTTTCTCTTACAGCTAAAGCCAAAGTGGACCTGGAGCAGCCCATTCCTTTTAAATGTGTGCTCATGTATCGGACCTCAGAAACCTGTACTCGCTCATTCTGATGTCAAAGCTCTTTACTATCACAGTTGCTATGAAATAAGTACCTCACCTGTTGGGTTCAAAAGAGCAAATCTGAAACTGTCTACTGATGCTGGGGTGGAAGAAAATTCAGTATCAGGGGTTGCAACAGCTCTACTGTGTCCTTAGATCAGAGTAAGCTGATCTTTCCTCTGTTCCTTCCAAATTGTCACTTGGCAGGTTGTGCTTTACTGAGATTATTTGACTTGAATAGAGAGGCCCTTTTAAAGTGGCAGTAACTCCAGATATCTCCTCTGTGGGACAGAACTGGGGTATTTTTAAAATTTATTTTACAGAAACCTGGACAAACTTTTGACTTATCCAAAATTTTGCAGTTTCCTCTCTTCCATAAGAGCTGTGTACGGAGATATTAAAAGTTCTTTGTCAATTAACTCATCAAAACCCTCTGGCAATTTATCTTCCTGTAAAGTTTTAGACATGACAGTTTGCTGGCACAAATTGCTTTAGATCAACAGAACATTTCAAAGAACCAGGAGTGAGCTTTATAGGAATTTTCCCTTTCATTTCTTTAGAAAAGAATCTTTGTTCTCCTTTCTCCAAGTATCCTACAGAAAAGGGTTTTAGGTTATTTACTGTTAGCTTCATTGCTTATTTGCTGCAGATTTTCATCAATGTATTTCAAGTATTTTGGAGTAACACTGTACAGTACTTGGTATTCACCAACTCTTTCTTTTTCTTTAGGTATGCTCAACTCTTTAACAGCCCAGAGCAGAAGTCTTACAAGCATTTGAGGAAACTAGAGTTGCTTAGCTGGGAGAAAATGAGGCTCAAGGGAGATGTCACTCTCTACAACTCCCTGAAAGGAGGTTGTAGCAAGGTGAGGGTCAGTCTCTTTTCCCAAGCAACAGGTATTTGGATAAGGAAGGGACTTTAAGTAGTACCAAGGAAGGACTGCATATTAGGAAAAGTTTCTTCACTGACAAGGGTTGTCAAGCTATGGAACAGGTTGTCCAGAGAAGTAGCAGAAGGATTTAAAAGAAAGGTAAATACCGTGTTGAAGGGGAAGGTCTAGTGGTGACCTGGCAGCGTTGGGTTATGCATTCCTCTGTGACCTAAGATAGACTGTATGGTCCTGCTCTGGCAGGGAGGCTGGACTCAATGCTACAGGCTGGGGTCAGAGTGGTTGGAGAGCAGCCAAACAGAAAGGGATCTGGGGGTACTGATTGACACCCACCTAAACATGAGTCAGCAGTGTGCCCAGGTGGCCAAGAAGGCCAATGGCATCCTGGCCTGCATCAGCAATAGTGTGGCCAGCAGGAGCAGGGAGGTCATTCTCCCCCTGGACTCTGCATTTCTTAGGTCACACCTTGAGTCCAGTTCTGGGCCCCTCAATTTAAGAAGGACATTGAGGTCCTTGAGTGTGTCCAGAGAAGGGCAACGAGGCTGGGGAGAGGCCTCGAGCACAGCCCTATGAAGAGAGGCTGAGGGAGCTGGGATTGTTTAGCCTGGAGGAGGCTCAGGGGAGACCTTCTTGCTGTCTACAACTACCTGAAGGGTGGTTGTGGCCAGGGGGAGGTTACTTTCTTCTCTCAGGCAAGCAGCACCAGAACAAGAGGACACAGTCTCAAGCTGTGCCAGGGGAAGTTTAGGCTGGAGGTGAGGAGAAAGTTCTTGCCTGAGAGAGTCATTGACTGCTGGAATGGGCTGCCCAGGGAGGTGGTGGAGTCACCGTCCCTGGAGGTGTTCAAGGCAGATTTGGACGTGGCACTTGGTGCCATGGTCTGGTCTTGAGGTCTGTGGTAACGGGTTGGACTTGATGAGCTTTGAGGTCTCTTCCAACCCTGGTGATACTGTGATCTCTTTGGGTCCCTTCCCTTAACATCCTGTGAACCATTGGTGTCCATGATCTTACACTAAAACATTGATTCTTTAATTCAATAGGCTTACTGCAAAGACAAGAGGCAGTCTGGCCTCTGTCTGAACTCTTCAATTCCTTCTGCACAGTAAGGAAACCTTTAGCAAAACCTGCAAGACTTCCACACCGCTACTGTTACCGCTCATATGTGGAGAGCTCTTCCACACTGGCAGTTCTCAGTTGTACCTCCATTGGCAGAGCTTGACTCTGGAGTGTTAGAGATATCCAGCAAGGAGCCGATAGAAAGCGAGTGTTCGGCCGAGGGGCGTTTGCGGGGAGGAAACGGCGACGTGTCCGTTTCTCTGGTCAGCTGTGCAAGGGTCTCCTTCAAGCGGCGTCTTTTGCGATTGCTGTTTGGAGTATTCAGAGAAAGCAGTGACACAGACTTCTTGAGGCCAGGACTGTCTGACTGTAGTAAAACAAAGTCTAGTTTAGTTTTTACCCCTGTGTCCAGCCAAAGCGAGTGCAAAGGGAAGGTAACTGTAGAGGTGAGCACACAATGCAAGGGAAGCCAAGAGGAAATGGGCAAAGCCTCTCATTGATTTTTCGAGCTGAAAGCCACACTAATATTCTGTTTGACTAAAACCAAGTTCAAACTTCTGGAAGCAGAGATTTCCCTCCCCCCCCAACGCCCCAATTCAGTATTCCATTATAAAATTTTATACATAGATGATCTGGAATTTAAGTGATTGTGCTGGTTTGAGGCTAATTAGACTATTTTAATAGAGAAAATTACACTATAGGCTGTGAAAGGAAAACATGGTGATGTCTGCTTCACTCATATGCTTGCTAAGATTTGTTTTGGGAAAAGAATATAAACATAGCTAAAGCATTCTCTGTCTGTCTCTCTCTGGGGACACAGCACAGCATCTGGGGTGGTCTAGTAGCTTCTGGTTCTGGCTTCTCCTTGCCTATTAATCTTCACTAACAACTTTCCTTCTAAGCCCCCGGCCCATCCTCCTAATTCACCTTGCGCGTAAGACAAACCTTGGGGTAAGGTACAGGGGTGAGGAGAAGGTGGAAGGGTAGTTGGGAGCCCCTCCTGGTGTCTCTGATTTCTGTGAGGGCTGTTGTGTTTCTGTATTACCTTTAACTTGTCTATGTCTGTAACTATTCCTGTCTATAGTGTATATCTCTGCTTGTACATTGTGCTGAGCTGTAAACAGAGCTTCAATCCTTAGCTTCCAGCCAGCTGAGTTCTAGTCTGGGTTATTTTACCAAGTGTGTGGGGCAGGGAACTCCCAAGTCAACACAGTGCTGCTTTAAATTATTTGATCTCTAGCCTCCACTCCTAGACACACTGTTGTGCATGCTGATCTGGTAAAACATATGCTGTGTCAGAGTTCAACATACCTTCTCAAATAAATACATGGACTCTCCAGCTCTGGCATCCATTTGAATGGTTCCCCAGAACCACTACAGGAAAAAAGAAACTACACATTAAAAACATGCTACAGAGCATCACCCCAAATTAAAATGGTTCAAAGTGTATATATAACAGTAAGGTAGTTTGCATCCTAAATGCAAACATGTGGCTTAGCCCAAAATGTTTCTCACATACCAAGTATTCTTTCAACAATTGGTTAGCACTAACCTCCTGCTTTACAACATAGAGGTTTTTTGAAGGTTCAAATGGAAGCTCTTTCACTGTATTTTCTTCAACCACTAAGTGTGTACACCTTTCATCACCAACTGAAAAATGATGTCCTCCTAAATTAATAAAAAAAAAAAAAGGCAAATTAGCAAGATTGAAGATTATTAGAAAACAGTAGCTCACTTGACAGTTCTGTGGCACCTATCACTGAGAGCAGAGCCAAAACAAGAGATGAACTCTTCAGTGAGCTGACCTGATGCTGGGCTAACAATTCCAAGTGTTTTACCAATGATGCTTCATATCAAAGCTGTAAACATTGTAAATGGGAATTATGTAAAGATATAACTCTGAAAACTAAAGGAGAATGTATATAGCCTGGAAAACTCGCTGCATACTATCTTCAAGCATCCTATTTTCTTAATTGTCTGGGTTCAAACAGCCTAGGAAGTACGAGGTCTTTAACAGCTACCAGAACTTGTGCTTACACTGACATGTAAAAAGTAATTTATAGCTCTAAGCTGAAGAGTCTTCATTAACACTTCAGGATTCATGATCCAGCATTTCAACTTCAGCAAATTATTTATCAGCTGTAAACCCCCTTCTTTCCACAGGTCAGTTTTCATAAACAATAACCTTGCATTTCTGTCATTTCTTCCATGTTAGCCTTCTCATCATCAGAGAATCCAAGGAAACTTAACATGCAATCCTGGAAGGGAGGAATCTTGAACTGATTTCTGAAGTCTACATCAGCTGCACAGAAATCACTGAAAGAAAAAAAAATAAAATTCACAGAAATGTCACTATCAGGACTATTTAAACAGCTCACAACACTACAAGCAAATGGGACACAAGGTAAAGGCTGAAAGAAAATAAATACCTACATTTCATTCCTTTTCTCCCAAGCCTTATAAATCCACTCAGGTTTCACAATAGGCTTACCAAGACTTACAGCAACCTACAAAACAGAAGAAGCACAAAGTTGTACCAAGAAACTTTCTATTTCCATTTGTCTTTCCCACACCAAGAGAAATTTCTAACCTTGTTTTTACTTTAAGGTAGACACTACAAAAACTCAACATATTAATTCTTCAGTGATCAGTAGGTCTGATCAGTAGCTACTTTAACACCCAATCAAAAGTACACCATTTTCATTGTATCATAGAATGGTTAAGGTTGGAAGAGACCTCAAGGATCATCCAGTTCCAACTCCCTACCATAGGCAGGGACACCTCCCAAAAATTGCTCTCCTGGCAGAAGGTAGAGCACTCCTGCACCTGGGTCTGTGCCTTCCTCACTGATAAGCACCTACCAGAAAAAGCTCAGAGGCCAATCTCTCACAAAGGACCCACAAAACCAATTTCCTGGTAGAGACTGATAAACCAACAATCTTCTTACACCCCACACTTACCATAGAATCATAGAATGGTAAGGTTGGAAGGGACCTCAAGGAGCATCTAGTTCCAACCCCCCAACATAGGCAGGGACACCTCCCACTAGTACAGGTCACTCAAGGCCTCATCCATCCTGGCCCTGAACACCTCCAGGGAGGGAGCAGCCACAACCTCCCTGGGCAACCTGTGCCAGTGTCTCACCACCCTCACTGCAAACAACTTCCTCCTAACATCCAGTCTAAATCTCCCCTCTGCCAGCTTAAATCCATTGCCCCCCCCCGTCATTACAAAAAACCAAATTCTGTGAGTTTCCATGAAGTACCAGCTCAAGCTTACATACTCTGAATTTGTCTCCACGTGTTGAGTTAGCCACTAGGTATGTAACTTTTGAGCAAAAGTCCTTTCGAATAGTTCCACCCATATGATGAACCAGGGTCACCAGCTTCACCTGGAAAAAAAGGGTGAAATCACTTCTCAGACTCTCTTGAAGCTTACAAGTGAAGAGTGAGAGCAGTACAAAAATAATTTACAAAGTGAGATACAGGTTACATTCATTGTCTAGGAATAGAAATGGTCCAATTTGCTCTTAAAACAACTTGTTCACATCTATAGCAGAAGAAATAGGTCACAGAGGGGAAGTTCTTTACTTTTTTGGTTGTTTTGGCATGTGTTTGTTTTTTAAAATTTAACACAGTCTGGCTATGTAGCCTCAGGAAGACTACCCACCAGTACCCTTGTGATCATCATACATATGCCTTCACTTTTTCCACCAACCACACATTTGAAGCATGTTATCCTCACTGATTTAGTCAATTTTACCTGAAGGGGCAATCACCAGAATTTAGATAAGATTGTAACTTGTCCAAGCCAAAACTGGCAGGTCAAACCTAAGTATCCATAACACTGGGCAAAAGCTTTTGTTTTGAGATTTTTATTTTTTTTTTCAGATAAAGACATGAATGGTTGATTCCCAAGGGTCCAAGAGTTTGTTTGGGTGTCAACTACATCATTGACATGGAAAAGAAAATTGTTGAAAGATCAAATCACTTTAGACCTGTCAAGACTGAAGTCCCAATATCAGGATGGCAGCATGGCAGTAAAATAATGTCTGCAAGTGCTTTGAACAAGACTACAAAGCTTTACTTGACTTCACTGCTACCTGTACAAGTAAGATGACACTATTAGGTAAACAATCTTATCTGAAACTTCAAGTCTTTAAGTACTACTGAATTAAAGCTGTTCAACATCACTCAACAGGAAAAAAGTGGCCAAAACCGGCATACACAAAATGATTTGAACAAGGGAACAGTTTTGCTCCCATCCTCAAATACCACTGCCTCTGAACTGCAACCAAACAGAATAACAAACAATTCATTCTCCTCATACAAGTTCTAGTCATGGTTAAACCCTATGGGTGACAGAGGAATATTCTGAAATCCAAATGGAAAAAGGTCTTACCAATTCCTCTTTCTTTCTGAATCCTGTAAAGCACAGTACCAAGTTCAACATACTTGTACAGTACAGTGGACGACACGAGAAAGGCAATGGCTGAAAGTAAGAAGCAAGTTTATTAGTGAAAAATACTTCTTCCATTATTTTTTTAACATTAACTGTAATGGTGTTATTGTTTCTAGTTTTAAAATGCACCACATACTAATGCAAGTCTATGTATGCAGTTATACCTCAGTTCCTGACCTGCCAGTATTCTGGTGAAGTACCTGGAGCATCCCATTCACAGGTAGGATCCCATCTATTTTATTTCCTTTCCCAAACCCTCCTCTCTAGATGACAACCCTTGGAAATACTAAGTGTCTACTGGAGCATCATTTACATGCTGCCTTTCCTAACGGCACAATCCCAACTAGCAGGTCAACAACTGTCACAACTACTGCAGTAGCTGCATCCATACTACTGTCTACCTGTGCTTTCTTACTACATGCAATATTCTAACATGATATTAGAAACTTGCTTTTCTTAAAATTCTCTTGTTGATAATATTTATGATTGATCAGCAAAGGAAAATAGATTCTATTTGAAACACTTAATATTTATAACTCGGTGCACCAGACTACTCAGCTGAGTTCAGAGGGCACAGAGGGTACATACCTCTCCTTTTAGTGCACAGTGCAGCACTACTGGAGGTCCAATGACTCGGCAAGCTGCTTTGCAGAGGTTCTTAAAGGGAGAATCTTGGAATTCTGACACAATGAAGACAGTCTCAAATTCTGGGGAATCAAAGTCTCCAAGCTCTTCTACTGTATCTGTCTTTATATAGGGCACTTTAATTTCCTTGATGGAGACGAATAAGAACGCATTATTCAGGCAACATACTCATACAGATTTTTATTCTGGACCTTTGGAAAAATGTATGATTCAGATTTCAGAGACAGACAGACTCTTAAGGATTTATGAAAGTTGAATGAGATGCACTGTTCTCCAGCACAAGAATAGCTATGAACTGCACCTACAAAAACAAGTCTTAAAACAATTCTGCTTCTGAGGAATAAGAACTTCAGACACTTCAGCAGTTTATATATCAGTTCACAGTGATAATACAGTATTGGAAATACCTAGACAGGAAAAAAAAAATCCCAAACCAAGCACAAAAGAGAAATGAAATTTCATACAGTCAAAATAGCCTAAGGTACTTTTGGATGCTACTAGAAAGCAGTATCCAGTTTGCAACAGTGCTGCATAAAATGTAAAGAACAGGAGTCACTTCTGTGGATTGCTTGGTATTTCTAAGGGCTCTAAAATTTTGGTCTGTTCCAATTTCAATGGTTAGGTCCAAATTGTGTTTCCTATGTGTGTTGCACAAAGAAATGGGAGAACCACTTCTTAGACTTCAGTTTAAATGCAGTTTTCAATTGATAGAGAAGTCAATTAACCAATTATGGTCAGTTCATAGCAAAAACTTATGTGCTGACTGAATAGACGCATGCAGTTGAATGCCTCTGCTGCTATTTCCATCCCCCTGTTAGAAAACACCACTAATTAGGAACTGCAGATATTACTTCCACAGTTGAGAAAAAAAACAGAAGTGCAAGTTTTTATGAGCTTTAAGTGACACCATAAGAAATGTTAGCATATATTGTGACTATTATGCCCAATTAATACAAATTAAAGCGTGTGCACATTTCAGTCCCAGTGCAGTAAAACGTGCTGCATGCAATCACTTGTGCTTAATTGCATGACATACCATATGAATAATACTTTTAATTAGTTTTTCTTCTGACTTATCAGGACTAGTTTCCTTTATCTTTAAAACTGGTACTTCCATTATCTTAGTGGTCTGTAGAAGAGGAAAGCTTTAGTACAGAACCAAACTGATCACTGGAAATTTAAAAGCACACCACCTCATTCCTTTTATCTGAGACTCACATACCTCCAAGGCTTTCAGAAGCTCCTCATGTCTCCCTGCTTCTTGAATCAAAACCACTCTGGTTTCTATTTGAGGCATTTCTTCTGTTTATAGAGAAGGAGAATATTCATATTTTAAGAGAAAAATCCATGTCGGGTCAAAATCAAGCGATAATGTATAAAAGACAAACAAACAGACTTTATCCTTTCAAGACAACTTAGTTATTAGCAGCAAGCCTGAAAATAAATGTTACTTCCAGAGTCCTGTCCTTTAGTTAAGACATAGGCAAATGACCATAGAGCCTGAACTTTCTAGAAAATGGTAAAACAAGATCCTGCTAAGTAAGAAGATGCAAGAAGATCCAGAGCGGACGAGAACAAAACAAGCAGCCCAAACACCCCTCGCCAACCCACAAACCAAAACTAACTCAGTGCTTCTGGAAGAATGAGACACTGAGATTGGCTGTAAAATAGGCAGCTGGTTTGTTTGCTTATTTCTGTGTTCCTTGCTGACAAGGTTCCTCACTTACTAGTAGCTGCTCAATTTCACCCAGGAATACCAGAACTGGAGTTAGTTTGTTCTTTTTCTCCATGCATTAATAAGCTTTCTAAATGTTAGAAAGAAAGGACAAGTGTTGCCTCCATGTCATTTGCACCAGAAGATTTCTCCTCTTTTTTTTTTTTAAATTCATCTCCCTAAGGTTTACCTGTACAGAACAGAGCAGCTGTAGCTTCTGGACACTGGTGTCAAACTATTACCTGGAATGATTTATTGCACAGCAGAGACAACTTGACTAACATCTTTCAATTCATCAGCTAAGTGACTCATTTGGTTTCATGGCTGCAATACCAAATTTTTATAACAAGATGAGCTAAAAAATTAAGATGGTGCCTTTACTGGCAAAAGGGCATCAAACCAACACTCTTTTGGCTACCCTACAGACAATTCTGTAGCTTAGCAAAGCACTTGTTTTCTTTGAAAACCACCAAATACATACAAAGTAATCAGTCATTGTTAATACACAGTAGTCTTACAACAAGTTTCTCCCATTACCTTCAACGTGCAGAACAGATCCAGGATATACATTCTCTTTAGAGGTTTCTGTAATTTTTGAATCAAGGACAGAAGAATCAGCCAAGAGGCTCCTCCCAGTTTCAGACACCAAGGTACTGTTGTCAGCCATGATTATGTCTTGGTTTGCTGCTTTTTCTTCAACAGCTAGAACACAGATGTGCTGAACTAAGTTACGGTTGCAAAAAAGCTCATTAGTAAGAGGTCCCTAACTAAGACAGTCAGAAGTAACTTAAGACTTCTGAAAACAAGACATTTAGACTCATTAAAATCTCACTCAGACTGACAGTTGTGAATGAGTATTAGGAGTCACACAACAGTGGAAAGGGCTGGCAACCAACCTATCACAGAAATGGTTCTGAGTAGGATGCTTACAACAAAAGTAATTCATTTGTACAGAAAGCTGCACTCAACTCTGAGCATCAGGGAAGTACTAACTCCAGGGCTTTTCTTTTAAAAGAAGATTGATTATAAAGCACTAACAAACTGAATCCACTTCCCTACTTCAGCTACAAACTATTACAAGCCAGATTTGAGACCAAAATTAGCATTGTCTAAATGAAACATCAGCAGAAGAAGAATAAGGTACACAAAGTACCTTGCTAAAATTTGATTCTTCAGGTGAACTGGTTACTGTTGTTACAACAAAATGCCCACTCAGGGAGTAGAACCAGCAGTATGTACTCAAATTAAAATCAGGCTTCTCAAAACATTTGAGTATCTATTAAGTTAGCAAGAATATGTAGGTCCATCTGTATGATCTAGTCTGTTGTCCTACACCAGAAGTATTCATTCATCATAAGATAAAGAAGCCTTCTACAGGTAAGGCTACATCTGTGCTCTCCCTGCCCAAACAAACTTGCCATATACTGGAAAGGCAGAATTCTTATTCTTCTCGTATTCTGCAGAGATAGCTACCTGGTTGCTGTACCAGAAAATTCATTCTAAGACACCTGTGGGACAAGCAGCACATTTTTTTCAGAGCACTGATGCAAGCAGCATGCATTTCCTGTGATTCATCCTTCACACAAATATTTGCAGAGTGGTATCAGAAGTTATCTAGAGTAACTGTATCTGAACTGCTGTAGTATAACAACTCTCTGCGGCAATTCAGCTGAAGTCCTCCTCCCCATGACTTGTAAAATCCTCTTTCAAACTGTAGTCATATAAATAATACATAATACAAATAAGGCATTGTATGAAAGAGGACTCATGAGGCAGTAAAACTCTTTCAGAACAAGTTGTGCTGATTACAAAGCAAAGGAAACATCGAAGACAAAATGCAACAGATATTTTGACATAACTGCAATATAGAAAAGAGTTTATCTTCTATGGTTCAGGAGATCCTGTGTGAGGCTCCTGGACAGGATTCCTGTCTTCACAATATATTAGGTGATGAGCAGTATGTCAACACTACAAATCTGTCATAATTCATAGAATGGTAAGGTTGGAAGGGACCTCAAGGATCATCCAGTTCCAACCCCCTGCCATAGGCAGGGACACCTCCCACTAGTACAGGTTACTCAAGGCCTCCTCCAACCTGGTCTTCAACACCTCCAGGGAGGGAGCAGCCACAACCTCCCTGGGCAACCTGTGCCAGTGCCTCACCACCCTCACTGCAAACAACTTCCTCCTAATATCCAGTCTAAATCTCCCCTCTGCCAGTTCAAACCCATTGCCCCTCGTCCTGTCATTGCAAGACCTTGTCAATAGTCCCTCCCCAGCCTTCCTGTAGGCCTCCTTCAGATACTGGAAGGCTACTCCAAAGTCTCCTGGAAGCCTTCTCCAGGCTGCAGAGCCCCAACTCTCTCAGCCTGTCCTCATAGCAGAGCTGCTGTAGCCCTCTGAGCATCTTCATGGCCCTCCTCTAGACCCGCTCCAACAATAATAATTTGCAGAAAGCCTGAAGATCACAAAACATCCACACGCTAAAACACGATTTTTAAAGTAATGGGGGAACACTAAGAAACTTCCGATGTTGCCCATTTCTCTCCCGAGGAACCGCTCAGGAGCATGACCGAGCCGTCGGGCTGGGAGGTGGCCGTGACGAGATTAGACACCGCCAGCTCCTCTTACCTGAGGAGCTAGCAGTGCCCGCGGGCCTGGGTCTCCGCTCTGCCAACAGAGACTGCTACAGGCCTAGGCAATGGCCGGGGCAGCCCTGGGCAGTGTTCTGCAGGTGCCTTGGACGCAACTCTTACCCCACCTCAGCCGGCCTCTCCCCATACCACCCCTAGCCATCGCTGTTCTCATCAGGCTCGGACAGCCGCTCCCGCTCCCCCAGCCCAGGCACGCCCGCCCACCTGCTGCAAGCGCCCAGGGCCGGCTCACTTCTTACCGCCGCTGCCACCTACCACCATCAACCGCAAAAACAACCACCGCCATGAGCGGCCGCCGCCGCCAATTCAAAAAGCGAGCCGCCGCACTAAGCGCACCGCACATTGGCTGCTGGCCCCACAGCCTCTATGCAAGTCAGCACCTCATTCGACATCATTGCACAACGTCCCGCCTGCTTCCCCCTCCCTTTTGGACACTGCTTTCCCTCTTACTCTCTCTCATTGGATCTTGTACCTGCCGGTCACGGCTGGGCTGCCTCCCATTGGCGGTGGAGAGCTTCCAGGCCAAGCGAGTCTTGTTACGGTATGCGAGAGCAGGTTGCTGAATGAGTGGAGAGCGCTCAGCGCTGATTGGTTGCTGAGGGGTTTCAAACACTTCCAACGGCAGTAGGGGAAAGACCCGGATGGAGCGGCGGCAGCAGCGGGGCGACGGTTTGCCCGGCAGGCGGCGAGGTTAGGTCGCACACCGGGGAGCTCCGGAGCCTTGCCGGCTGTCCTTCGGATGATACGCTTCGCTTGGCCGCCCGCGGCTCGATCCCCTTAATCCTGCCGGGCCTGGCAGCTGCCGCTCCCCACGCCGTTTCCTGATCCACACCGCCCCGTTGGCTGTGTAGGGCACACCTGTCCTTAGGCTACAATTCATGGAATCAGAATGGTTTAGCTTGGAAAGGACCTTAAAGATCATCCAATTCCAACCCCTCTGTCACGGGCAGGGATGCCTTTCACTAGACCTTTACCCAC
The DNA here is from genome assembly GCA_013396675.1 of Eubucco bourcierii. Lineage (NCBI taxonomy): Eukaryota > Metazoa > Chordata > Aves > Piciformes > Ramphastidae > Eubucco > Eubucco bourcierii. The sequence continues at coordinate 138,389 of VWZE01005398.1, read as the reverse complement.
CTTTGGGACTGTGCAAAAAGGATGTAAATAATTACTGTGGCCACCATAAATATACTAACACTATTAATAATTCAGTAAGCTCAGCCTTGCCGAGGACATTGGGGTGCATGCATTATGCTGGAGCTTCAGGAATGATCGGTTTAAAGGAACCAAGAGCTGCTGAGACAATAAGGCTGGTCAGGGTGAAAAGTCAAACAGCTGACTCAATGGCATCAACCTCAAATCAATTATATTAGATGCTTTACTGTCCTCTTTTGATTTTCTCTGCTACTAAAACTTACTGATCTGGAAAGGAATTCTTTCATAGGGGATCAGCATCTCATAAAAGAATGAGAGAGATATTCCCTATTTTTAGACTTTTCAATTCTGTGCTAAACTCTTACATGCCAAATTGAGTGTTGATTTTGCTCTTTTTTTATACTACAGATTTTTACTAGTTCAGGCATTTTCATGACTGTTCCAGCAGCTGTGAGTGCCAATAAAAGTCCATTGACTTTTCATTATTTGGAAGGAAAACAGAGAGGAAAAAGCAGAAGATCATAGAAGGTGTTTATGTGAATTAAGACTTGCTGTTGAGGTACACATAAATTAGAACTATTTTCTTGGGGAAAAGATGACAGAATAAGAGTCTGGAAACCAAGGAGATGATGACACCTTTGACACTTGAATCAGCCAGTTACTGCACAGGCCTACAATTACTTTATCTCATAGAGAGCAATTACATCAATTACTTACTGAGTAACTTGAGGTCTTTCTGTCACCCTAAAGTACCAGTTTGATCCATCATCTTGCAGTTCCAGGCCAACCTTCCCTGGCTTTTCCTATTCTGTCCTTCATTTGCACTCCTACAAAGTTCTTTTCAATCAGGTCTTCAGTTTTTCTCATGTTCTGAAGCAGGGAACAAGTTCTGCAGGATTCAAGTCTTGGTTCTGCAGTAGAACTTCTGGAAAAGATAATCAGTGCTTGTACAGTAATTCCCAATTAACCTCTAGATCCTCCAAAATCCTATACAAAATGTTGCACCTGCAAAGGCAGGAGAAGCATATTTTAACATGTGATACAAGGATCACTTCTCAATTAACAATTTAAGAAATTAAGTGATACCTAAATGTGCAGGCTCGCTATACTTATGGAGAGTGACTTGGGCAGTATCCATCTTTTCATATACTGGAAAATCCAGACTTACAATCTCAGACAGCAACCACAACATTCTAGTGAACCGTTTCAAGCCATCCTTCCTGGGACTGGCAGAACCTGGACAAATTTTAGGTAGTAATCACTTTTCATAAGTGGTCCAAGATTTTTTTTTTTTTTCAGTCAAGTGCATTTATTCTCACTAAAATTCAGATCAGAATCATTCACAAAAATACTGCTACTCTTTATATGTCTGACATTTTAAGACTAAGTGCTTTTCTTAGGAAAGGCTCTGAAGTAGAAACACCTAACATGCAGTTGCATCTAGATAACTGTACTTCCACACTCTAGACATCAGTAACTTAGGAGTATAACATGTATTAGTTAACTCTCACAGTAACATCCAGGTTCCAGAAGATTATATTAAGTGAATGTAGTCAAAGAAGCTTAATGGGAGAAGGGTTCTCATTCCTTGTGGAAAAAGACAGTAAGGCCACATTAGAAGAGATGATGGACCCTTGAAATGCCTGAAAGAGACCTTGGCGCCTTGCATTGTCTCTAGAGGCTGGCCGTCTAGCAAGTCTTGGTTCAGGGTGGGAGTTTCTGTAGGTAGACTGTGTGTCCCCTAGATATCTTATAAGCACTTGGGAGTTAGTTTTATTTTCTTTAAAAAAAAAAAAATTCAGACCACATCTGTCTACCAACAGATTCTTCAAAGTGCTATTGATACAGTTTACCCAGAGCAGTAAATATCAAAATGTGAGGAAGGGGCAAAATAAAGCCCAATATGTATGTGGGGGCATCGGTGGAACCATGAGAAGGCTCAGAAAAAAATCCATCCACTCTTTTGAAGAGATAAACAGATAGGAGTGGGTCTAAGATCCAGTTTTGATGGAGGTTTGGGAACAAGGATTTCTGTGGAAAGAGACAGGTGCAAAATTAGTGCACTCAAAGATCCTGAGTCTGGACCTCAGAGGCAGATGCTTGGGAAAACAGTAGAATGGGAGTGTGCAAAGGAAAGGCAGTAAGGGAGCAGGACACAAGGTAAAAGAGATGTGCACACAAAATAATACAGAAGGGATGCTAGAAACCACAGGCATCTCACCTTGTGCTGCTTTCTTGACAAAACTGGTTTCCTAACAGCCCTTTCACATCTGTAATTGATCAGAACAAACTGGAAACTCCACCTGCTGCTGTTATGAGAAAAGGTGCTTTCAGCATGAGATCCATAATGCATGTGAATATGGCTATTTAAACACAGGTGATGAAGGTTGGACTGTGACTAAGTATGAAGTAGACATTTGTGTCAAGGCTGAACTAACTCTCTGCTTACAATCCCCCAGTTTGACCAGTCAACAAACCTAATGGGCAGTGGCTTTTAATGGCTGTAAAAAATCTAGTAATGCCCAACTGCTAACAGCTGCTGTCCCAAGTTTAATATTGCTGTCCCAAGCAATAGCAGGAATACAGGCAGCCACCCACTCATGAGTGACTGTTTTCAATGTTATGATTCCCCTAAGCAACCACAAATCCCAATTTGGCTTCACCTGGGAGGAGACACAAGCACTCCCCAATGATCGCTCATAATGCTCTGGCATCAAGCATTTGCATGTACCAATATGTGGATCACATTCTGGTGGTCAGGACCAAGAAGAAACTGGTTAGGTGAGTAGTAGAGACTGTCTGGGATTTGCTAATTAAGAATTGGTGAGTGATTCTGTTGTGCCAGCCTATCAGGACAAGGCTCTTTAGTGCACCTAGCAAACTGACTATACTGATACTTTAAAGTCATCCTGTAAGAAAAGACATATTTTGGTAGGAGTAGAGGTGGTGTCAGGACTATGTCTACAGCTGCTAGCACTGCCACTAAAGAGCAGGGCTGACAAAGTGATTTAGAATTTTACCTGAGTGCATTCAAAGTGATAATGGGTCACATTTTACAGCCACAGTGGTAAAAGACTGGGCTTGAGAAGAAGGCATCAAATGGGTGTTCCGTACTCCATAGGGTCCTCAGGCCAATAGTATAGTTGCATGGACCAGTGGTCTAATTAAAAGACATGCCAATCTCACATACAGCTGGGACACACAGTTACCACAGACGGTCTTTATTGGTAACCACTGCTGGGGAAGCTGTGGAAACCCCAATATTGGGGCATTTTTGTCCTACAGGACCATTAACAGGAATTGACTCTACAGTAGACAATTGAAGGGACAACTTCCTACCGCAGACACACTTGGGCCAAACTATAACAGTGAACATTGTGCCCATGGCACTGCCAAAACCCAGAGGGTTATTTGCCTGGAAAGCTCTGGGCAGGAGTGGAAGAACCCACCAGGTTAATTGCCAGTGGATAATCCCTGATTTCCAAGCCCAGGTTAAAAGCTGAGACCAGCTCTGTGGTTTCTTACAGGACAATGGAGAAGCTGACGGCCCTGGTGCTCCTACTGGCAACAGTGGCAATGTGCTGGTTTGAGGCTAATTGGAATATTTTAATGGGGAAAATTATATTATAGGCTGAGAAAGGAAAACCAATGGTGATGTCTACTTCACTCATAGGCTTGCTGAGATGGATAAGACTAGAACACAAAACATAGGTAAGTCAGTCGTCTCTCGGGCTCAGACAATCACAGGCTGTCTAGCTCTTGCCTTCTCCTCTCTGCCAAGTAACCTCACTAACCACTTTCCTTCTAACCCCCCATGCCAATCCTCCAAACTCACCTTGTGCGTAAGGCAAACCTTGGGGGTAAGGTAGAGGGGTGGGAAGAAGGTGGAAGGGTAGTTGGGAGCCCCTCCTGGGGTCTCTGATTTCTGGGAGGGCTGTTGTGTTTCTGTATTACCTTCAGCTTGTATATTTCTGTAAATACTCCTGTATATTTTGTATATCTCTGCTTGTACATTGTGCTAAGCTGTAAATAGAGCTTCGGTCCTTAACTTCCAGCTGGCTGAGCCTAGTCCGGGGGTATTACAAAGTGTGGGGGGCAGGTAACTCCCAAACCATCACAGGCAACCAGGACTTAGATGATGGTGTGGTGGCAAAAATTATAGCAGGATTCCCATGAATGATGAACTTAGATTTTTCAGTCCACTGATGACCTCACAGGAGGTGGGGAAGGAGGGAGAATTGAAATGGTGCTATACTGTGCTTTATGTTCTATAGGTGACTGCCAAATGGGGTGCTGGGTGAAACAATAATGCTGCATCCACATCCAGAACCTATCAGTGCCAATTCAGGATCAAACCAACAACATGAATAAAGTAGCAAAACACGATTCCTGCTGTACATGGTACTAATTGGTTGGGTAAAGTTTTGATATGTTTGGATTTTCTTTAATGATGGTTGTGGTTATGATGATGTAATTTGTATTGTAATATTAAGTTTGCAGTAGTGAAATGTGTTAATGGTAAAGCCTCTCCTTTGAGACCTGGAGGCATATTGAAATAATTAAGGAATGGTGATCCACAATGAGCACTAAAGGTCGCTCTGCTCTTTTAACTTTGGAAGCAAAAGGTGACTTTACCACCCCTCCAAGGAAACATTGAGTCATGGCTGGTCATGGGGTGGATTGCAGCAGATGCACCCACCTTGACTACAGTAGGTCACATCGAGTGGGTGTTTCTTGGCCTCAGGGTGTGAGTTTACATAGGTAGACTGCCTGTCCCCTAGATACCTTAAAAGCATTTTGGGGGCAAAATGACTCTTTTTCAGAGCAGTGCTGTATTTTTTTTCAGTGAACTGACTTTTGGGGAAAAAAAAACCAGCAAAGTCATCAAAGCACTATTGATTCAGTTTTGCCAAAGCAGTAACTTTGAAAATGTAGGATCAAGCCAAAGATGTATAGGGTGGGTCAGTGGGAGCATGAGAAAGCTCAGAGAAAATCCATTCAGCATTTTTAATCACCCTTTGAAGAGATAAACGGATGAGAGAAGAGTGGGTCTAAGACCCAGTTTTGATGGAGGTTTGTGAACAAGGATTTTTGTTGAAAATGACAGGTACAAAATTATTGCTCTCAAGGATCCTTGAATGTGGACTTCAGGGGGAGGTGCTTGGGAAAGCAAGGGAATGGGTGTGTGCAAAGGAAAGGCAGTAAGGGAGCAGGACACAAGGTTAAAGAGAAGATGTGAGCACAGAATAATACAGAAAGGGGTGCTTGAGACCTCGGGCATCACACCTTGTGCTGCTTTCTTGATAAAGCTGGCTTCCTAAGAGCCCTTTCACATCTGTAATTGATCAGAACAGACTGGAAACTCCATCTGCTGTTGTTACAAGAAAAGGTGCTGTTAGCATGAGATCCATAATGCATGTGAATCTGGCTATTTAAACACAGGTATTAATTTGCTGAAGATTGGACTGTGACTAAGTATGAAGTAGTCATTTGTGTCAAGGCTGAACTAACTCGGTAATGTTTTGTATTTCCTGCATGTTGGAATAAAAAAGACCCATTTAGAAAATTTCCTTCAATAAAGTTCCTGCGTTAAACTTTGTTGCTGACCCAGTGTGGCAGATGCACCTGCCCTGACAATCGCCCAAATTCCTCCTGGAAACACACCGGATCTGGGATCCTCCCAGATGTACTCAAGTCGATCCCCATTACGATCTTTATCTCACCTTCCCAGCCTCTGGGCGCAATGCAGAAGGGTGAACCTTGTTTCCTGGTCACTGGTGTTGCTGTTCTCTGGTGGGAAAGACCTGTCACAGTGCACTTCTGGTGTTAGAACCCCTAAAACAGGAAACCGGTGGGGTCTGGGTGTCCGCGGGGTTTGCTGCTGCCAGCTCTGCCAGCATAGAACCACAAAGACGCTTTTGCTAGCTCGAGGTGGGCAAAGAGGTGCGGACCTGCGTGTGAGTTAAGGGGTCAGAAGGAGGCACTGCAGATTTGAGTGGCCTTGGTGGCCTAGGGCACAATGGTGGAGCTCCGTCAGACCGCTGCCGTGGGGGAGGCAGCCTCCTGTGGACCGGCGAGGAGAGGCCGCCGGGTCGAGGCCACGCACGACCCCTTCCTCTGAATCCCCTCAGGCACCATGCCCCACACAGCCCGCCGATCCCCAACCCGGCGCTGTTTTCAGGGGTGTTCCCCGCAGAGAGGCGCGGCGAGCTCTGCGGAGCGGCCTCCTCAGCGGGCGGGCGCCGGGCGGGGTTCCCGCCGTCAGCCGCGAGTGGGGCAGTAGCTGGAGCTGGCACACGGCAGCTGCTAGCGCTCAGCCAGCGGGGCTGGGCTCGAAAGCGCCGGACTTCCTCCGAGAGGGGCCGGCCCCGGGGCGGTGCGCTCCCCGCGGGGAGCTGCGAGGCTTGGGCCCCCACGCAGCGCGGGGAGCGTGGCGGTGGCGATGCGGACCGCCTGCGTGCTGCTGACGGCGCTGGCCGCCCTGGCTGCCTACTACGTGTACCTGCCGCTGCCCGGCACCTTGTCGGATCCCTGGAAGCTGATGCTCCTGGATGCCACCTTCCGCGCAACGCAGCAGACGGTAAGCCGGCGCCCGGGCCCCGCTTGCAGCTCGAAAGAGGCGGGCAGACACCTCCCTTCACCGATCTCGTTCCGCATCCCACCGCCGGACCCGGCTGGAAGCGGAGGGTTGCGGTGTTCGCCCCTAAGGAGCGCACCTCGGACACCCGTCCCCCGCAGCGCCTTCCCGGCCCGGTCCTGGGGACCCTGCGGCCCGAGGGGGACCCTGCGGCCCGAGGGGGACCCGGCCCATCCGGAGAACCGAGCCGAGGGACAGCCGCCGGCAATGCCGACACCCGCCTTGCAGCGAGCTGGGGTCGGTCCGCGCTGCACCGGGCCGGTATGGCGTCCAGCTGGGGAACATGAAATAGGGATCAGACTGACCTGTTTGCTTGTGGGGGGAGGCAGCGGGAAGGGCCGCCCCGGGTTGCTCGTGGTTTTCTCCCGATGAGCGGCAGATGAAGCGTCTGCGTTTCGGTGAGGCTAGCAGCCACTCTCCTCGTCTGGCTTTCGTGGTGCAGATCTTGCTAAATGTGGCTTAGTCTGGCTTCCAACCTTATGGCTTTTGGTTAAAAAAAAAAAAAAAAGTGTTTAATTCATTCATTAAATATGCCTTAGGGAAGGAAGACACAGAGAAGCTCTTTCAGATATTAAACTGCCTTGATTTGGAATCCTATTACTAAGCAAAACTTCCTGAACTTTCTGATTTTGTCACAAGACGCAACAGTTATGCTACTTCTTCATGTCTCCCTCATTTTCTGCCAGGGTTTTTCTGCTGTTAGGAAACTGATTAGAGGTCACAAATTCTGATAATGGCTTTATCTGTGAACTTCCTTCTGGGATTGTCTGATCTCTTAAAAGGACTGATCAGTCGCGGTCAGACCTGATGTTAAGGTACTACGCATATGAAAGTCGGATTTTCCTTTTTCCTTGCAGCATTTCGGTTTACAAAGTTGGTTCTGGAACGCCCAAGAATTTGTACTTTGAGTGTATGACAGCATCAATGTATTCAAAAGGGGATTAAATAAGTTAGTAGACAGAAGGTCCATAAATTGGTACTAAAAAGACTAGATGAGAATACACCTTCTGTGTATGTAATAGAATAATTGTGGTTGCTGGGATGCATGAGGAGAGTGGATGACACAGTGTCCAGACTTGTATATTCTGCCTGAATAGCTTCTCTGGGTGCCACTCTTGGAAATAGCTGAGGAGTAGGTAAACCATTCATTCATCTGAGCCACTTGGGGCATCTTCTCATGGTCCAAATGCATCGCTGAATCAAAGTGTATCTGTAGTGTGAAAGAAGGGCTTGCATGCCCTCCCATCTGTCTGCAAGAAAATGAGGCAGACATGGCCTACAATACCTTCATTCTTCAGTAAAGCCCAGGGTTTGACATCCACTTGCTAAGTGTTGTTAATTTGCATAACTGAACAGCAAGTGCTCAGCTGCACCTTACCGCTGCTAAGTGTGGACAGAAGGGCCGTGATGTTCCCCCAGCATGCTGGCTTCAAACACGCCGTGAGGCTTCACCTTTGAACACCTCGATCAAGGCCATAACCTCCAGCTGAAGGAGACCTATCTTTAGAAAATCATATGACTGCACTATGTATATTGCTACTGGCTTACGTACACTTTCAGTTTGTTTGTGTGGTTATGTTGGGCATTTGCTGATGGATTATGGTGCCTCTAGCTTGCAGGCTGAAGGGTGTCTCTTTTGGGATGTTCTAGAGGTTGTAATCCCAAGAGGACCTGTCAGGACAGAGCCTGCCCTGATGGTTGCTGGAGCAAACTGTGAAGCAGGTCTGAAGTGCCCGTATCAGTCCCTGCTCTCTGGGGTGAGGAAGTCTCTTTGAGGGGAAATGGTAATTGCTTGTTTACATCTCTGGCCTTAGAAACACAAACACTGGCCTGTGCAGTGAGAAGATTGCTAAACAAGTAACAGATACTAAGGTAGCTTACAAACCAAAGGAAGGAACAAGTGAGTTGTACACAGAAGCATAAAAGGCATTAGAGGTGCCCACACAGCAGATAAGCCTTGGGGCATAAATCTCCAGAGAGAAGGAGAAGGTGCTCTGCAAGTGTTGAGTCTTTCCAACACTGAGAGACGGTACAAAGTCAGGAATAAATGGCTGCCATTAGGAAGGAACTGCGTGACCCGAAGCAAGGAGCACGAAAGTTAAACTCGAGTATTTAGCTTGCTAGACAGCCTTTGTCTGTGTGTATAAAATAAAGTGTATGTCCTGTAGAGCTCAGCTTCGCCTTTCTTCCTCTACCGGCTGTTGCAAGAGCAAAGGGTTTAACATTTCTGTCAATGTGACCATCGAACTTTCACCCACTTCTGCGTGTACTTTCAGTTTGCTACTTAACTACTTTGCTTTGTGGCTTTGACAGAAGTACATTTGTGATTTTTAAAATCAGAAAGAAGTACATTTCTAATTTTAAAGTCTCCGAAGTGTGCTGTAATCCCTTTTTCCAGGAGCGTGAGACAAACTTCATGTGCCTCAAATACAGCTGATAGCCTTTTCCTTAGTTTGAAATAGATTTGTGAAGGGCTGACACTGAAGCATGACAATTTCTCGTTAGGAGACAATGTGTGTGTGTTCTCTCAGTGCATTAGTAATCACTACCAATACAATACAGTAAGGCTGTCCCTAGCTTTTAGCTTACCCATGATAAGGTTTTGCATTTCCACGTAGATGTTTGTCCCAGTAAGCTATGACCTTTTTTTTTTTAACAAGCTTGAGACTGACTCAATGGCCTGGCTCAGCATGAGATGTTTCAGCAAATGCTCAGGTATAAGCAACTGGTTAAAAAAATGCATAATGGTTATGAGGCAGAGTGTGTAAGTAGGTTTCTGCAGAAGGGGACCAGTGCTACTGTCCTAATCTTGATTTGTGTGGTAGAGAGATGGGAGGAGATGGACTGCCTTACCTGAGATCATAAAAATTCTAGTGACTCAGCTGAGTTTTCAGGGTGTTTGTCCTGCACCCTCTTTAATATCCTATGTTGCCCCGGAATGAAAACAGATAGACTTTCATAATATTAATGAACTGCTGTGAAAATGCTTAACTGAGACTAATTTGTCCTCTCACCTGTCTCAGACTGGGACGTGGTAACATTTTATGGACAATTTTGGATCAAAAATTGAAAAACTGCATGCATACACAGGTATGCAGGTGCATCAGAACTCAGCTCCACTGAAGTTTGGACAGTCAAATAAAAATAATTAGGGGATTAAGCCATAGATTAAATCATAGCTATTGTTTTACTTGGTGTCTGTCAAGAGGTGTCTAAAGCAACACTTCGTAATTCTGCTGTAACAGCAGGGTTGGTAAAGGCTTATTCCACTTCTTCCCCTAACCACTGCCCTTACTGGAGTAAAGATAGCAGCATATGTTTATTTAATAAACCCTTTTAAATAAGTTATTTCTGAGCACTGTTGTCAAAATACATGCTATTCTGGTGCATAGCAAGGAAGGAAGGTGTCTCTGGAACTGGAACAGCTGTTAGCAGAGGTTTGGAAGGACAGGGATTGGCATAGAGGCTGTCAGATAGCTCTATCTGGAAGAAGGTAGGCAGCTGTAAAGGGCAGAAAACTCTCCTCGTATTTGTCTCATCAGCCAAGCAATTCCTTTATGTTTCTCTGCCACTCAGTTGCTTTGGAAATCTAGGGCATGGGACATGAATACTCAGGATTAGAGAAAACAGGAATTAGTTATTTTTAGCATTTCTAACATATCTCTCTACACAGATGTTTTAGAGTATGTGACTTCTGGACAGAGTTAATCATAGAATCATAGAATCATAGAATGGTAAGGTTGGAAGGGACCTCAAGGATCATCTAGTTCCAACCCCCTGCCATAGGCAGGGACACCTCCCACTAGTACAGGTTACTCAAGGCCTCATCCAATCTGGCCTTGAACACATCCAGGGAGGGAGCATCCACAACCTCCCTGGGCAACCTGTTCCAGTGCCTCACCACCCTCACTGTAAAGAACTTCCTCCTAACATCCAGTCTAAATCTCCCCTCTGCCAGTTTAAACCCATTGCCCCTTGTCCTGTCATTGCAGGACCTTGTAAATAATCCTTCCCCAGCCTTCCTGTAGGCCCCCTTCAGATACTGGAAGGCTACTATCAGGTCCCCTCGAAGCCTTCTCTTCTCCAGGCTGAAGAGCCCCAACTCTCTCAGCCTGTCCTCATAGGAGAGCTGCTCCAGCCCTCTGATCATCTTTGTGGCCCTCCTCTGGACCCGCTCCAACACTTCCATGTCCTTCCTGTGCTGAGGGTTCCAGAACTGCACACAGTACTCCAGGTGGGGTCTGACGAGAGCAGAGTAAAGGGGCAGAATCACCTCCCTTGCCCTGCTGGCCACGCTTCTCTTGATGCAGCCTAGGACTCGGTTGGCTGTCTGGGCTGCATGTGCACACTGCAGGCTCATGTTGAGCTTTTCATCAACCCAGACTCCAAGGTCCTTTTCCTCAGGGCTGCTCTCCAGCCATTCACCACCCAGCCTGTATTTGTGCTTGGGATTGTGCCTACCCAGGTGCAGGATCTTACACTTGGCCTTATTGAATTTCATGAGGTTGGCCTGGGCCCACCTCTCCAGCCTGTCCAGGTCCCTCTGGATGGCATCCCTGCCCTCTAGCAAGTCGACTGTGCCACACAGCTTGGTGTCATCTGCAAACTTGCTGAGGGTGCACTCCATTCCTCTGTCCATGGCACTGACAAAGATGTTAAACAGCACTGGTCCCAGCACTGACCCCTGAGGGACACCACTTGTCACTGGTCTCCAGGTGGACATTGTGCCGTTGATCACCACTCTCTGGGTTCGACCATCCAGCCAATTCCTTATCCAGCGAGTGGTCCATCCATCAAGTCCATGTTTTTCCAGTTTGGTGACCAGGATGTCATGTGGGACAGAGTCAAATGCCTTACTCAGTCATTACTTAAGTCATGGTTGTAGCCAGCTAAGTAAATTAGTTATGTTTTTGCATGCAAGAACACAGTCTTGGAATTGGGTTACAGTAAACCAAGTTGTTAGACATGATGGGTAGGTCTTGCAGCTCATAGTACCTAAGCCAAAACTGAACTGCACTGGAAGTCCTATTTGCAGTGAGAGATAAATTTAGGCTCTGGTATAAAAGCAGATAATCATGGATGAATGGGTGTATGCACAAAAATGTTACTTTAAAATGCAATCTTGTTCCTGCTTCTAGTTAATAAAATGTAAAACAGATGTCTTGGTTCCTTTTCAGTTCTGAAGGAAATTTATAACACTAAGAGCACATTGAGGACTGCCTTTATATAACAGCATTAAAAGTACATATTTACTGGGCAGTACTGCACCTGCATTAAGAAATGGTTCTGTCAAAGAAAAGAAAACAGACAGTCACCCTTAAACAAGATAAACTGCCCGAAATGCACACAAACCAATGTGTTCTGCACACATCTAAATGGGGAAATGATCCCTGTTTGCTTTTCACTAATTTTTATTATTGACTACAGGTATTCTAGTTGGTGTTTTGGACTCCAGTGTTACAGAAATGTGTTTTGCAGAGTAATGCCAGAATTGAAGAGAGTAGCTGCATCTTTTAAGGTAGAATGTTTAGTCTTAAGACAGTTCAGTTGTTCAATTCCAGCATCATTACTCATTTGAGTCACAAGAGAGATTTGGCTCAGTCTTGGGTAGTGTTCTATGAAAAAAAAGCCTTTGCTGTTTGCTTAATTCCTGATCCCACCGAGGCCTGAAAGGTCAGTGCAGAGACCTTGTGTCTGCCCAGCTGCGAAGGCAGCAGAGGAAGCAGCTGATGTGTTCAGATTGGCTTCAGGGCCACACTGCCTTTGTGTACCATCTGAGCAAGACCCATTGCAGTAATACGACTGCTAAAGGTCAGGGATGTGAAGCCAACAGTGTCAGCTATGCAAGTCATACGAGGACAAAGAATCACAATGTGCTGAGAGTACTGTTAGAAGCTAACAGAATATTGGTAGAAGCTAACAGATATTAGCAACTGAAAAACATTTTTAATTTCTCTTGCAATGCACAACACATTGCAAGTGGAGTACAGGTCCGTGAGAGGAGCAAGCATAATAACAGTGAGCATTTGGGATTCTTTGTGAAATTACCAGATAAGGAACCAAAAGAAGAATCCTAATAGTTTAAGAACAGATATTAGTGATTAATATGCCTCTCCAGCAGTACTTTGTTCATTTTGACTGCTTTTTATCAGAACCTGGACTTCTTTCTTCATTTATTGAGATTTTCCTTCAATGCCAATTAGATCAGTCTGGTACCCCTCACCAAAGAAAGAATTTACCAGGAGGAAGGTGGCAGTCATGAAGAGCATCTAGGGAAGTCCATGCTTTGTCCCTGTTACCGGTGTGTCCTGGTAAAAGAGGAGACTGTGGCTGTAATGGTTGCTTTGTCTGACTTGTTGGAGAGCTAAGGAGCATTACAGCATGAGTGTAAATCACACAGCTGCTGAGGCAGCCGTGGGTCACGGGCAGCCAATGACCCCAAAGTGAAAAGCTGCAATCAGAAATGAGCAATAGATTGTCAGCAGGGCTGTTGTAATATGTTCACAGTAGTTATTTGCTGAATTGGCTCAAATGCCAGCAAAGTACTCACCTTTGCCTTGCTAGCCTGTTCAGCCCCTCATCTCCTGGGGTGCTCCTGCTCATCCAGCTCTGCCTCACCTCCCCGCAGCTGAGCTCTTGGTGTTTGTCAGCTTTTTACTTGGTCCAGTCCATAATGCTGTGGGGTTAACCAGTTCCCCAGTTCCCCTGTTCAAAAGACAAATGTTTATTCAGATGCATGCATAAAACCAGCCTTTGCATGTGCCTCTGAGCAGCCGTGAGCGATGCTG
>VWZE01005398.1:53773-121994 GCA_013396675.1 Eubucco bourcierii | reverse complement strand
AGTATCACCAGGGTTGGAAGAGACCTCAAAGCTCATCAAGTCCAACCTGTTACCACAGCCCTCAAGACCAGACCATGGTACCAAGTGCCACATCCAAACCCGCCTTGAACACCTCCAGGGACAGTGACTCCACCACCTCCCTGGGCAGCCCATTCCAGCAGTCAGTGACTCTCTCAGGCAACAACTTTCTCCTCACCTCCAGCCTAAACCTCCCCTGGCACAGCTTCAGACTGTGTCCTCTTGTTCTGGTGCTGGCTGCCTGAGAGAAGAAAGCAACCTCCTCCTGGCTACAACCACCCTTCAGGTAGTTGTAGACAGCAAGAAGGTCCCCCCTGAGCCTCCTCTTCTCCAGGCTAAACAATCCCAGCTCCCTCAGCCTCTCTTCATAGGGCTTGTGCTCGAGGCCTCTCACCAGCCTCGTTGCCCTTCTCGTCTAGGCTGGAGGAGTGCCTTGGATCCCAATGCTGTTTGGTGTTTTTAACCTGTTCAGGGCAAAGTTTAAAAAATAAACATGAAAATAAAACCCCTGGATAGCCAAAGGGGGCAAAATTTCTTCACCATATGGGAATAAGGGAATAATCTGATCATAAGGTCAGACCATTCTTCATTTTTCTAAGGTTTTACACACCTCCATAAAAAGGAGAAAAGTCATACACTTTAGTGTCTGAAGTTGGAAAAAAAAATAACCTGGACAGTTCTAGGTCCTTCCTAGTTCAGCAGGTCAGTAGAAGACAAGCCAACAACCAGCCTCTGTGTTCCTTTGAGACCATTCTGGTTGTGAAACTTCTTTGCAGTCCGTGACAGCTTGCTTAATTCACAAGTGGCAGTAGTTAGGCTCTGGAGCCGAACGAGAGAAATACTTCGCATTTTTGATACCTTTACCACCAACAGAAGCTTTTTCTATGTGGTAATGCCCTCTGCTGGCACTGCTCTGAAGAGCTTCCCCATAGTGGAGTGTGCTGGTAAGATTCATCTGCCTTCAGAGGTTTCTTTCTAAGGCAAGGATCCGAGTGCTCATTCACCGTTGTCTGGATTTATGTAGTGCTCATGGTTTGATTTATTCTGACAACAGAGAGAGTCTTTTACCGAGAGGGTTTTGTTTTAATACAGCTTTAAAAGTATAAGAGGTCTTTGATAACCTTTCATTTTCCAGTGAACAGTTTGTAAGAATCCATATCCATTTTCACACAGGACCTGTCCTTTGAAGATGGCTGCATTAAATATCTATGCAAGTGTCACACGATGTGCTCTGAAGTAACAGAAATCTTCTTTTCTTTTTCCTCTAGTGTCACCTGATTGACTACCTGAGACTCAGCCATCACTTGATAGCTCTGAATTTTTTTATTTGTACCTTTGACAAGATGGATTTTGTCTCCCCCAAAGACATTAAAATCACAGACACTGTTTTTGATGGTGTGGAAGTGAGAGTGTACCAGCCCCCTGCAAAGCGAGATGAAGGGCTCAAGCGCGGCGTTGTCTACATCCACGGAGGAGGCTGGGCCTTGGCACGTGCAAGTATGTGTCTGCCAGTAATTAAATAGCATTCCAGTCTGGTTCTCTCCAAGCAAGAGAACACAAAAGCTGCCAGGGATGGTAGTTTTGCTAAGATGTACTTAAATTCAGTAGGAACTATCAGCTCTAAGGAGGGAGAGGTTAGAATACTGTGAACACACAGCCGAAATGCCTGTCTTATCTGCACATAAGCTGAAAAAGGACCAAAAGATTAGTTTTGTTACATCCTGAGAGGACAAATTAGTTTCTTGTTTACATTCCTGGGATGCCTGGATGGGCTGTTTGAGACAGTGCCCTACTTTCTGTGGTCATGATCCTTGGTGATCAGGATCCAATGACTACACGTAAGGGGTTTGCCCCATTTTCACACAATGAACAGAAGAGTGAGCTGGACAGCACTTACTGTACTCAAATACTTGGGATTGCATGCTGCTGATCACAGACAGTGGGCTGCTGCTGAAGAAAGCAGGCAGAGGTGGCTTCCCATTCCATGGTCTGGGGACTGCTGCCACCACTAGCAGAAATAACCTTGAAAATGTATGGTGTTTACTCCAGTTAACTTGGAAGCCACAAACATGGTCAGGCAAAGTAAGCAACAGCTATGGGCAATAAGCTAACCACTGATCTTTCCACATAGTACAAGAAGAGAAAAGCCTTGGGAGGAGAAAGGGCATGTGGTACTCTAAGACTGGTATCCAGTAGGAGTCTTCCCCCACCCCCCATTGCTCCTGTGAAGTCCACATCATGAAGTCCACACAACCCTGATGTATTCTGTGGCTCCATCTGTATGAAAAGAACATTAACAGGGTTTTCCAGAATGTTTCAAAGCAAGGACTGTATGGATTGCATTTGGACTGCAAATGTATGACCACTATTTATGTGAAATTTAGGTTCCTAAATAATTTTAAAAGTAGTCCCTTTTGTGCCTTTGAAATCCTAGTCCCTTTGTCCTCCAGCCCTACAGCACTTAAAAAGTTTCCTCCTCATTCTACAGAGGAGTTGTGCTTAGAGATAGGTTTCCTTAAGCCTGCCCAAGGGATGTTTGTAGCATCCTGCCCATCTCATTTGTTCTGTAACACTCTTCATAGGAGTCTTGTGCAAAAAGTTTATATTAAATTATGGCACTGTGTTTGGATGACTGTAACTCAGCTATGTCAGATGCTATCTTCAAGTCCAAGATGCAGAAGTTAATGGCACAAATGTTACAGCAGTGAGAATAAAGTGTCAGCATCTTAGTATATTTTATAGTACCAGGAATCAGCAATTAAGTAACTGGAAAAGAATAAAATTAAAGAAGATCCACTGATAAATAGAATAGCTGTGATTAATCCTCCCTTAAATGAGTAGTTCAGTTGACATTAATAGGGCAGCCCATTTGAATCAAAGCAATGCATGCTGTAATAAAAAGAATAACAGTGACTCATACAGTGATAACTGTCTGGATGCTAATGCCCCCAAGCCAGTGGGTACCTGAAATTTTGCCCAATTGAGAGAATTGTTGATAGGTGGATGAAATGACACGCCCCAGGTCACCAGGAAACAAGACAAGAAAGCAAGCATTGGACTGCAGAACTTCTCAAGGCATGAACTGTGTTCCTTCTGCTACCACACGTATTGAGCACTTCAGCTGTTGCAGGCTGATCTCATGTACTTGTGTATTTCGTAGATTCATGCAATGGTTTAGGTTAGAAGGGACCTTCAAGATCACCTAGTTCCAGCCCACCTGCCATGGGCAGGGACAACTTCCACTAGACCAAGTTGCCCAGGCCTCATCCAGCCTGGCCTTGAACACCTCGAGAGAAGCAGCATCCACAGCCTCCCTGAGCAACCTGTTCCAGTGTCTTATCACCCTCACTGTAAAGAACTTCTTCCTGATATTCAGTCTAAATCTACGTGCTTCCAGCTTAAAGCCATTCCCTCTCATCCTAATACTATGAGCTCTTGTAAAAAGGCCCTTCCTGGCTTTCTTGCAGGACCATTTTGGGTACCAGAAGGCTGCTCTAAGGTCTCCCTGGAGCCTTCTCATCTCCAGCCTAAACAGCCCCAACTCCTTCAGCCTGTCCCCACAGGGAAGGTTCTCCACCCCTCTGATCACAGTCATGGCCCTCCTCTGGACCCGCTCCAGCAGTTCCATCTTCCTTTTATGCTGGGGGAAAAGAACTGGACACAGTACTCCAGGTGGGGGTCTCAGAGGAGCAGAGGGGGAGAATCACTTTCCTTATCCTACTGGTCACACATGATACATTTGTATCCTATCTTTATATTTTCTGAGAAGGCTTATGTGGAGAAGAGAAGGCTTTGAGGAGACCTTAGAGTAGCCTTCCAGTATCTGAAGGGGGCTACAGGAAGGCTGGGGAGGGACTATTGACAAGGGCTTGTAATGACAGGACAAGGGGCAATGGGTTTAAACTGGCAGAGGGGAGATTGAAACTGGATGTTAGGAGGAAGTTCTTTCCAGGGAGGGTGGTGAGACACTGGCACAGGTTGCCCAGGGAGGTTGTGGCTGCTCCCTCCCTGGAGGTGTTGAAGGCCAGGTTGGAGGAGGCCTTGAGTAACCTGTGCTAGTGGGAGGTGTCCCTGCCTATGGCAGGGGGTTGGAACTAGATGATCCTTGAGTCCCTTCCAACATTACCATTCTATGAATCTACGATGTGTGGCACAAATGAACTTGTGTGTCCCTAACAGCATGTCTTTTTGTTCCAGAAATGGGTGCTTACAACAATCTCTGCAGAATCATGGCTGAATCTCTCAATGCTGTTGTTGTCTCAGTTGAGTGAGTAATCTAAAGTAATCATAAGGTTTTAGAAAGATCTAACCTAGTTAATTGAGCTTTTTCTGTGTTACTGGCTGGTCTAAAAAGCTTTAGACAGTAATTCTCTATACCAGTCTGATATTTCTATCCTTTTAAAACTACAACAGATTGTAATGGTGTCAAAATTTTGTTTGGGTTTCTCATTATTTGAGAAGGCAGAAGTGTGGGAAACGAAAGTAGCACTGAATTCAGTTGGACAAATACTAAAATGCAAACATCAGTGTGCCTTGAAATTGTAGCTACGTGTAGGGAGTGCAGCTGAAACCTGAGCTCACTGGAGTGCCAAGTTAGGATCCTGTGAGGATCTGTGAACTTTAAAAACCAATCAAACAAAAAATAAACACATTTAGACATGATACAGAGCTGAAGGAAGGCTGAATCACATCTCTGTGCCTCACATAGTAAGAGAGAGTTGTGCCATCCTCTCTAGCCCCTCCCACTGCTGCAAGGTATATTTTTAATGTATATATTTTTAGATATATGATATCAGAATGCCTATATTAAATCCCTCTCAAGTCTTGTCTATAAACCACAGTTTCCAAGTAATCTGAAGCAAGAGTCTGCAACATAAAAATCATCCATTAAAATTACCCCTGCACATTAACCAGAACACATAGTAGTGTCTGGTAGGTTCCTGCTGCTCTCCCAGTCTCCCCCTGTTTCAGCCATCTCATTTAAGCCTTGTACTCCACTCAAGAGCATAAAGATTGCCAGGGAGCCAGACAACAGGGAAGCAGGGCTGCTTTTTTAACTCACTGAATGATTTGAATGTAAACAAACCTCTCAACTAGCTTGCTGTGTTACCTAGATGACTCCAGCTTCATTGGTACTTTTCCCATCCTTACTGTCAGTGTCAGTATTTGCTTTTGCTTGGTAATAAATGCTCAAGTTTCCACTTGCAGTATATTATATACCAAGCCTAATTGCAGCTTAATTATATAGAGTCCATGTTCAATACTTAGAGCTTACTTTAAAGGGTCATTTTCTCCCCACTTCTTTGGGTTTTTATTAGTAGAGAGTGAAACAATGAAAAGTCAAAAAGCAGGTGTTGGTTTTGCCAGACAAGCAGCAATCACAGTACTAAAAAGTTCCTAATTATTGCTTTTCTCATTTATGGTGGTATAAATCTGTCTGTTTCTCTGAGTTATTGTTTACCTCTTCTCCTTAGCCATCATATCTTTCAATCAAGGCGTTTGTACTTAATCACTGAAGACTAATTACATTTTTCATCAGTTTAATTGCATGTCTCACTTTCATGATACATGCACAGTCTGTTACCCAGTTTTGTGAGGAGTTCCCAAAGGACTCACTCCTATTTCTTTGTACGTGGTGCAATATGTAGACTGCTTTCTGAAAGCAGTTCAGATCTGGAGTTTGAACCACTTTTTTGTGTAACCTAAGTTGTAAATGTCTTCTTCATATGAAACTTTCCTTAGCTTAGATTTGGAAGACAATGTCTTGAACCAGAAAACCAGATTTTGTTTTGCTCAGTTCTACTGGGAATATGTAAGATACGTTGATTGAAGAGCTGCAAACAGAAGACATGCATGGTACTGTAAAGCCTAGTAACAGCTCTTAGATTGCAAGTTACTCAGTAAATATGAACAGATTCCTGCTGCACTCTTGTTTAGAAGCTGAGAAAATCTCATGAATGGGACCCAGCTGCTGCCTGTTCCTGGGCACAGTGTTTGCTGTCTGTGTCTCAGTATCTCCACCCATACCACACCTGCTCCACTCCTTGATAAGGGAGAGGAATTACTGAATATGTTGCATTGGAAGGGATTGGTATTCACTTCTTGGCTATTTTTCATTTCATGTCACAGAGGTATGACAAGGTTCATTGTCTCCTGAGCATAGGTACAAATCTGGAAACACAACTACTTGGGTGTTGGGCATATTTGACTTTGTCTCCCTTTTCCTTGTTAAGGTGAGGACTTGGTTCAAAACCAGCCTGATCATTATGACTGCCTTACCAAGAGTGTTTTAAATATTCATTAATTTTTATAACACATGATGAAATCTTCTCTTGGGAAATCCTAAGGAAATGCTTCATAATTTTATACTGTCTTGGTGTTATTCATATCTAGTAGGTTCATATTAATCTTTCAGAATTAGAGCATCAATTACAAGATTAAGTCTTATGTAAGGATTACACACCTCATATTTTTCCTGTAATATTTATCCTGATCAAACAGTTACTTACCATTAAGGAATACCTGATATCATCTATTAATCCTGAAACAGAGCTACACTGCCAGTAGTAATTGTCTCTCATCTTTTTACCTTGTAGATACCGGCTGGTACCAGAGGTGTGCTTCCCTGAGCAGTGGTATGATGTTCTCCATGCTACTAAGCATTTCTTGCAGCCTGATGTCTTAGCTGAGTATTCAGTTGATCCAAGTCGAATTGCAATTTCTGGGGACAGTGCAGGAGGAAATTTGGCGGCTGCTGTGTGTCAGCAGGTAACATCCAATATCTGTCACGCGTTAGGGTACGACAGGCCTTAATTCAGTCGCGCATGTAGGTTGACAGATTCTTTGTGCTGCATCATCACAAGGTGATGTGCCAGGCCTAGAGACAAAACAGGAAAAAGTCAGCATCTGCTCACTTTACAGAAGAAAAATGGGTCCATTGCACTATCAGTCATGCAGCCAGAAATGTCTTGCTACAGTTCTGAGGTGTTACGGGGCATTTTTTAAGAGCGGGTGGCTACATGACTGTTTTTTCCCTCTTTTGCTAGTGAATTATTTATTTATCTAAGTAGGCATATCCATAGTTTATCAATTTAGCTTCCTATTTTTAGATACTTGTCTCTGGAAAAAAAAAAAAATTTCTTTTGAATACAAATAAAGGAGAAAACACACAATAAGGGAAGCTTAATTCTTCTATTAAACTGTGTTCCCGTAGCACTGTACAATTTTAACAAAATGTCTTTTGTGTATCTGCAGTTTAAATGTAATCTGAATGTAATCTGGTAAAGATTTTAAAGGCAGCCTGGGGCAAGTAATAATATTTTTCATGGTTGAGTGAAATATTATGATTAGCTTTTTTGTATTGCCTTAACCATTGGTGATAAGAAAGCGGATAGCATGTCCAGACAACTAATTATCATGACAACCTTGCAATATTCAATTAGGATGAAAAAATTAGTAGGAGGCAATTAGGCTAAATGTTTCAGTTTTGAGGACTGATAGACATGATAGTACCATCTTTTGGACAAAGCATTCCTCATTAGTTTTTCTGATGCATAATTCTTTTAAAACAAGATGAGATCTGATAGAGAAGTGTGTATTTCACGTAGAAGATGAAACAAAACTGGTGTTTGCTGACTCTTCCAGTTAATTTAAAGGGCAGCAGATGTATATTCAAATCAAATGCAGGTGGAGGGTCAGGTCAGATATGGTGAGGTGCTTCTGCATATGGTGAGCCTTTGCTAAAGAAAACTGGGGTGCCAACAATTTGGATATGCTGAAAATACAACTAGATAACTTCATGCAAGAAAAATCCATGAAAAGCTGTTGAAAGCAAGAACACCTCCTTTGATTCAACAAGTCCTTCAGCTGCTCATTGTTAAAGCGGGCACTGCACTGGAGAAAGGCCACTTCACACTTTTTTTCCTGCAATAAACTTTTGTCAATGATTTCTGTTGGAGACAGGATACTGAGTCTGGTTGAATGACCATCCTGAACAAGAGAAGAAAAAGATCAGGCTGCTAATATTTCAAACAAAAGAGCAACAATTATCTCCATAAGAGCACTATTCCAGCAGAGGGCTACAAGGATGATTAGGGCACTGGAGCACTGTCTTATGAGGAGAGGCTGAGGGACCTGGAGCTGCTCAGTCTGGAGAAGAGAAGGCTGAGATGGGATTTAATAAATGTTTATAAATATCTGAGGGCTGGGGGTCAGGAGTGGGGACAACAGGCTCTTCTCACTTGCTGCCTGGGATAGGACAAGGAGCAGTGGATGTAAACTGCAGCACAGGAGGTTCCAGCTCAACACAAGGGGGAACTTCTTTACTGTAAGGGTCCCAGAGCACTGGAACAGACTCCCCAGAGAGGTTGTGGAGTCTCCTTCTCTGGAGACTTTCAAGGCCTGTCTGGATGTGTTCCTCTGTGCCCTGAGCTAGACTGTATGGTCCTGCTCTGGCAGGGGTGTTGGGTCCCTTCCAACCCCTGACATCCTGTGATCCTGTGAAATGAGCGGTTGCTTGTATGACATTCTAGGTTGACACTGTAATGGTTATTTTCTTTGTAATCCCAATTCTATCCTGCGTTTCTCCTGCAGCTTAGCAAAGACGAGCATTTGACCATCAGACCAAAACTGCAGGCCTTAATTTACCCAGTCCTTCAGGCTTTTGACTTCAGTACTCCTTCCTATCAGCAGAACATGAATATACCTATTCTTCGTCGTACCGTCATGATCGACTATTGGATCTATTATTTAAATGCCCGTTCCGACTTGGCTCCCTCGCTGCTGCTGAACAACCACACTGCTCTTGACGTTGGCCGGGCCGCCTCTTTCAGAGAGCGTCTCAACTGGACGTCTCTACTGCCTTCATCGTTCCAAAAGAGCTACAAGCCTGTGATACAGACCACAGGCGAGGCTGAAATCGTGCAGCAGGTACCAGCGCTGCTGGATGTACGAGCAGCCCCACTCCTTGCAGAAGATGAAACCCTGCAGCTGCAGCCGAAGACGTACGTGCTGACCTGTGAGAACGACGTGCTGCGGGACGACGGAGTGATGTACGCCAGGCGCTTGGAGAAGGCCGGCGTGGAGGTCACGCTCGATCACTTTGAAGACTGCTTTCACGGCTGTATGATATTCACCAGCTGGCCTGCGGACTTCTCTGCGGGCCTTCAGACCAGGAACAGCTATGTTAAATGGCTGGACGAGAACCTCTGAAGAGACAGTCTCTCTGGAAGACACAGGGTGGGCAGCTCTGGTGTCTGTATTTGCTAAAGAGCCAACAATGACAAAGTGCACTTTGCCGAGTTCATCCCTTCGGCTGCGGCTGGAGGAGGGGCGGGGGGTGGGGGGGTGTTACAGACCACTAAGGACAGTGTTCATGAGCTCGATTGGCCTTGCCCAGCAAAGTGTTTTCAGACCACTAAGGACAGTGTTCATGAGCTCGATTGGCCTTGCCCAGCAAAGTGTTTTCAGACCACTAAGGACAGTGTTCATGAGCTCGATTGGCCTTGCCCAGCAAAGTGTTTTCAGACCACTAAGGACAGCGTTCATGAGCTCGATTGGCCTTGCCCAGCAAAGTGTTTTGAGAAGGACTTTTTCAAACCTTGATCTTCTCCTTTTCCTTTCAGATGCCTATTGCCAAATATAACCAAGTGTTGAGCAGGGAGATCAGCATTCCTGTAGCGTTTTTAACCTGCTGCAACTTTCAGATTTGAATTAGGTACAGAGGCCACAGTTTTCAAGTGATGCAGAGTAAAGCTAACCACCTACATCTGCATCTGAAGGCATAAAAAATGAGAGCTAGTTTTCAGCAGTGATGAGCACTTGATGTCAAAGCAAGTGTGAGCACTGTCATCTTTGACAGAAGAGCCATGCATTTGGAAGTCAAGCATGGATTTCAGTGTTGGCTTTTAGGGATGCAGACAAATGGCTTATTTGCATTTAAAGAAAAATCTAGAAAGCTGGACAAGCCTCAGCCAAACATGTAATTCAGCTTTGGAATCTGGTCTCTATTGCCTTTTAGTTACAAGGTCTTGTAATGACAGGATGAGGGGCAGTGGGTTTAAACTGGCAGAGGGAGATTTAGACTGGATGTTAGGAGGAAGTTTTTTGCAGTGAGGGTGGTGAGACACTGACACAGGTTGCCCAGGGAGGTTGTGGCTGCTCCCTCCCTGGAGGTGTTGAAGGCCAGGTTGGAGGAGGCCTTGAGTGACCTGTACTAGTGGGAGGTGTCCCAGCCTATGGCAAGGGGTTGGAACTAGATGATCCTTGAGGTCCCTTCCAACCTTCCCATTCTATGATTCTAAGATTCTATGATGCTATAAAAGCACAGGACTAAATATATTTTCAACGGAAAGTTATTATACCGTACGTACAAATGTGTAGCAGCAGAATTCTGGTTGTTTATGTGAGTGAACTTCAAAGCTAACTCCCTATTTGACTAAAGAATGAGACTTCATCTGTATTCAAAGCCTCAGTTAAATGACCTCCTTACTGAAAATAATCTGCTGTATGTTTTGCATTAATGTTTGTAATTAATAATAGTTCACTGACTTCTCTTTTGTTGTGTTTACTGTATTTCATGATTCTGGGAGGAGGAAAGCAAGCAAACAGATGTGGATTCTAATCTATACAGAAGGTTTAAATCTGTGCTTTGCAGCTAGACTTTATCTGTCTGGTAGGCTGACCCAAAACACTAGCTGAGATGATCTTGCTGTATGCAACAAATCTCCAAAGTTTGAGCCAGTCTGTAAAATTCAGACAAAGCAGGACAGGGAAGTGAAACCACTTGTGACAGTGTAATGTTGTCCAGGATGTTTACAGCTTGCAGAAATGGAGGTTGTGTAAAAGCCCTATGCTTCCAAGCAAAGAGGAGAGAATGGCTCACCCATGACTAAACTGAAGGATTACATTCATCCTCATCTTTACCACAGCTTCCTGTGGGACCCCAGGAGAACAGTTTAATCTCTTTGCCTCACTTTCTTTTTCTACAAGAGAGGGAGTAGTAATTTCCTACCTGACAAAGGCAGGCTCCTGTGGCTTTTGACTTTCAATCCTCTAAAAGCTGGCTCCAAGGAGTAACCACTGTGAGGAGGAGGAGGAGGAGGAGGAGGAGGAGCAGATCCTCCTGAGCACTGAGCTCATCTCTGTCTGGTCTCCTGTGAAAACACCATAAGGTGAGGCTTTCTTGTCATGACAAAGGCAGTTACACTACAGCATTTCTTAAGGCAGGATTCTGAAAAGTTCTTTTTTAAACAAAAAACTCAAAGGTACTGGTACCAAACTGCCTTCTGTCATTCATATAAAATACATACAGACCAGTCCACATTCCCAGGTGTTTAAGTACAAGACTGGCTTTGCTGAATCATTGCTTCCTAGAAACATCAGGTGGTTAAGGTGGTTGCATGTATTAATAAAAGCTATTAATGAGAGAAGGCCTCAGTGTAGGCTCAGTCATGCAGGCTGAAATGCATTTCTGGGCATAGGTTCACAGAGAGGTTACAAGCCAAAGCTTTTTTCAACAGTGGCTCAGATTCCTTTGCCATTTAGATTGTTATAAAGACTCAGTGGAATAAGAACAGCCTAGTGACAACCTGAATCAGAATAAACTTTGCTCGAGATACCCAGTTAATACTACAGAAGAATTCAAATGTTTTCTGGATTCAAACCCTCTTTCCTCCTTTCTGCCATAAATACAACTTCAGTAGATATAATTTACTCTTAGACAGCAACCAAAGTTATGTTCACTCTAAAGAGCAGTTAGTAACCTTGAACAAGGGTTTGCCCCAGCATCCTTTCCACTGTATGGAAGCAACTCCATTTACTTGACTGTAGTCTATGATTTACAGAGTCAAAAAAACCCCCATCATTACACTGAGTTTACTTGATGAGTAAATTCATGTTAGAATGCAACTTACATCCACCTGCCATCTGCAATACTGGGGAAAAAAAGTGGTTAATATTCCTATGAATAATTAAGCTTGCCTGAATGCTGTTTGCAGAGCTTTAGATGAGCATTTGTTTATAGCTAAGTTAGAGATATCTGCTATGAAGTTATAATTGCTGCTGGTTGTTTTAAGTGAAATGAAATGGAGAGCTGGCATATATATTCCTGGAGTCAGCTGTGAATTCCCTTCATGCACTGAAGCACATGAAAGTCTTGGCACAAGAAATGGTAGTAACTATATAACTGGATTAAATCACCAGCTTGATGCAACATCCAAGACCACAGCACAACTTGGATGTGGTGTTACAGTATTAACAAGTTCTGTTGAAGTGACTACTTTTGTCTTGCATCTGCATGATTTAAATACATACTAGCTGCAAAGATGGGTCCTGTAACATACACAAAGAGGTCTCAGCTCTAGCTGTAAGAAGACCTTTTAGTATATAGCTGCACAAGACATTGATTCAAATTCAGCATAAACCTTGAAGCAAGTGTTGGTCCAGACTCTGCTTTCTTCTAGCTTTGCTTGTTCTCCTTTGCATGCAGTCCCTGTGCCTGAAGTTGAGTATTTAGTGTTGTTTCCACCTGAGCTGCTGCAAGCTTCTAGAAGCTGAGCACTAACTCAGCCAAAAGCTCAAGCGGGGCCGGCAGGCATGGTTACAGAAAGCTGCTGCCTGCTTGCAAGACATGAAGATTAATGCATGTTACAACACCTTGATTTGTTCATGTGTTCAGTCCTACCTCTTCTGAAGTGGTCCCCCAGGCATACCTAACGCCTTCATTCCTTGCCTATTTCACAAGGCAGTTTAGGACACTTTGCATATTGTAAGATCAGATTAACTTTGTAACTGTATTTCACCTGTGTGTAGTACAAAGGTAATCTAAAAGAAGACAGAAAATTTGTCTACTTACATTTGCAATAAATCAACAAGTCTGGCTAACTACTTGTAGATGATGGCCTTTTTTTTTCCCCTTCCTGCTCCCACAATTAGGTGATCTATTCATTGCAAGAATATCTTGTTCCTGATGGCCATCAAATCATTCAGAAGTAAACTTCTGAAAAATAAAGCTCAGGATAGAGAACCTATAATCATTTGTATCCTATGTTCAAAGATCTGGGATACTATATAAGCAAGTTCCCAGTATTTTGGCCAGTAGCTGCAAGAATAAATGGAGGGTTTGTGTCCCTAATTTTGGACCTCTTAGATAATGGGTGTTCAGCATTCCTGAAAAGCCAGACTTGTTTAAAGATGTTTCATGGAGCATAAAAATCACAAATAAGTTGAGTTCCTAACCTCCATGTAAGGAATTCCAAAACTGAATCCCTAATAAAAGCAGAAAGGCCACTTGGTTTCAAATCCTATGAACAAAAAAGTTGTTCTTTTATTTCTAAAATGTTATTTTGTAGTGTTTGGGCACCTCTAATTTTTAATCTCTTGCTAAACCTTATTAGAAACTTCTGCAAATAGAATTATTAGAAGTAAGTTAACCCATGTTAAAACCCTTTGAAGCTGCTATGATCTGTAACAACGATGTTAAACAAACCCAGCTGGTTTGATGTTCTCTTATTTATGATGTTCAAATCCCCAGAGTAGAACATACTTGATATGGATGCATTCGATGTCTTCTTATGCATGACATTTTTTTGCCTCTTTCCCAATGCTGGAGAAAGGTCTTGTAAGACCTAATGAGCAACTGTGATTGAGCTCTGCTGTCAAAATGAAGAACAAATAAATTAAGTGAAATACATCTCTGGGTTTTGGTTTTTCTTCCTCCTCCCCCCCACCCCCAGGACCAACGTGCAGTATCTACAGCTTAAGTTTTCACTTAGCAGAGGTCAGTGAAACAGAAGGGGAGAAGAAAGCTAAGGTGGTTGTTTTCAAGGCAGGAAACCTTGCTTGTGTGCACATGGGCTGCAAGGGTGACCTCCTCTTACTTAATTTCTGCCAGATAATTGATGATGACCACACCAGCTGGTGGTGAATAGTGGATGGTACCTGTGCAAGTGCTCTTCTCTTTGAAGACAGACAGCAGAGCTTGTATTCTTCATTCTGATCTGTTGCCCAGGGAGGTTGTGGCTGCTCCTTCCCTGGAGGTGTTCAAGGCCAGGTTGGACAAGGCCTTGAGTGACCTGTACTAGCAAGAGGTGTCCCTGCCTATGGCAGGGGGTTGGAACTAGATGATACTTGAGGTCCCTTTCAACCTTACCATTCTGTGATTCTATGAACCACATTTTTACATGTTTACAGATGACATGTAAGTTTGCAGTGTGGTTGAGCCAGTGAAAGCCCTAGTTCTGTTCCCATTCCTATTTGCCTTCCTTTTACATTCTTTCTTTGAACAGTTACTCATTTTCTTCCCCTGCTCTCTCACTTATTAGTGGGGATAGCAGCATTACTTCTGAAGTAGCTTAATGTGTGGACTTGTCATTTTGTCCAGCAGGGTTCTGTGACTTTCACAGACTATAAAGCTTTCCTCCTGCTGAAGAAAGAAAAAACAAAAAAAACAAACATCTGGGGGAAAAAAGCTTCAAAGGATTTAAAAGACTTTAAAGGCTATTTTTAAGCAGCAGGAGTCACAGTCCTGCTTGCATTAAATTAAATGCATTAAAACCAGGCTGGGCCTCATAGAACATTTTTTTCCAGTCATGTTTTCTTAGATTTAGTAAAAAGTCTGACTGCAGGACAAGGCCAGGGCAGTGCCCGCCACAGCCAAGTGCAGGTGTGCACATCAGCCGTGCTGGGTGCTGCTGCAGAAGGATGCACAGCAAGTGCCCGCTGAGGGACTCGCTGCAGCTTGTGCCACAAAGCATCTGCCGCTGCATCCTCAACAGCACCTTGCAACGGCCTTATGTACGGGTGAGGCATCTTAGCTCAAGTGTGAGGCTGCCGTAGTGCAGTTTCGGCAGAGCTACGGTGCTGTTGAGTAGCAGACATCCAGGTGGCGCTGACTGACACCTTGTTTGAAAACAGTCCAGCACTGTAACACCAAAAGCATTGTCACACGAACCACACCAAATCATTCGTGGCAGCCCAGCCCCTGACTTGTGAATTCAAGCGTGGACAAGGCACAAACCTCAGGCCGATGGGAAAGTACTGAGCAAAAACAAGCAAGCACCTCAGAATCATTCCTCAGCATGAATCATTTTCAGTCTTTGGCAGGCCATAAGTACTTTTAGTAGGTGATGAGGTGCTGGTTCAGCAAACTGGTTGGGATGTGTGGGGTTACTCAGGTCTCCTGCTGGCACCGGTGCTTGTTTCTATTCCGCAGAAGTGAAAAGGTGAGGAAGGGCACTGAGGGGAATTCTGCCTTGCACTGAGGGCAGGGCTGTGTGGAGGGTTTTGTTTTCAGGACTGTTTCCATTGCCTTCCTATTCATACGGATTTGTCAGTGAGGGATACATGGATGTATAGCAGCAGATCTATGGAGAGCTGTGGGAGCCTCTGGAAATGGAGGCATTTCAACTCCCTGGTGGTAATACCTGCAGAAGTGAGGCTATTTCTGCCCTTGTGCCATGGCATTTCTGCTCCTTCAATGTTGCATAAGGCAACTCAGTGCAAGAAAAAGACAATTTTTCCAGGCCTTATGCACCCTGTTCCTGATGTTGGGAGGAGAAGAGGAGCTTTCCAAGAGCCCCAGGGGCAGAGCAGCCCTGACACTGCCAGAGCACTGCCAGAGCAAGGCAGTGTTACTTTGCATGGTCAGCAGCTGTGCATTAGGTTGTTTTAGTGATCAGATGAGTTACCTTTCATGTTCTTCTGGCTTCATGCACATGCTCCATGCTGTGTTAACTGCCATCACATCATCTGCTCCAGCATTTTCATCCCTGCCACGCAAACGTGCCGTGGGTTATGGAAACACCATGAAGCAGGGAAAATGCACCAAGGCAGCAGCAGACTGCTTGTAGATGCTTATGACATATCTGATTCTTTTCTACCCCCAAAATGCCATTCTGAAAAGCATGAAGGAGTCAGAAAAGTGGTCTCACCTCCTTGCTGCAGCTGGAGAGGTTGGCCGCGAGACGTAGATGGCTGTACCCAGTGTTGGAGCTCCAAAAAACTCTTTGTTTCCTTTTGCGTTCCCATTTTCCTCACCATTTCCTCTGCAAAAGTGGAACTGAGCTTAATCAGGCTTCCAAAATATCATTACATTTCAAACCCTGCTTTTGATCATCTGCATGGACAGTCAAGGGAGACAAAATGCCTTTTGTTATTTTACAGTCACTCCAGGCACAACCTAAACCTGGTTTTGAGCACACAGAGCCAGCTGCTTAGTTCAGGTCCCATATGATCTGCTCTGACTCTAGACCATCAGTTGGAGAGCACATCATGGATTTGGATTTAATATTAAATCCCAGAATGGTTAGCATACAGACAAGGGTGCATTACATATAAGGAGCCTCTTTGGACACAGACTTCACTGGGTGTTGTCCAACTCCACAGCAGAATTATGAAAATCAAAGACAGCACTACAGATGTGAAAATGGTCTGGAATTGCATGACCCATCACGAGTGACACGGTGACACAGGAGCTTTTAGTCTGAGTCAAAGTGTACTTTTAAGCACTCTCTAAGGAACTGCTCTTTATAAATTATGTTTGTATACATACACACACACATATATGATGCAATAGCACAAAACTACAACCACTTCATTAAGGGTTATAGGCTGACACTAAATCTATGATGGCCCTTTTAGTCTCACTAAAATCACAGAATCATAGAATGATAAGGTTGGAAGGGACCTCAAGGATCATCTAGTTACAACTTCCTGCCATAGGCAGGGACAAAACGATGCTATTGGCATGAAGCTGGGCTCAGGCCTTCTATTTTGATGAGTGTCATCATCTTGATTTCTTAGGCTGGAGATGTTCTCACCTGGCTGAGTTTCCAAGGAAGCACCTGAGTTTAAGATGATCAGAGGGCCAGAGCCCTCTATGTCCCCTATAAGGACAGGCTGAGAGAGTTGGGGCTCTGCAGTCTGGAGAAGAGAAGGCTTCCAGGAGACCTTAGAGTAGCCTTCCAGGATCTGAAGGGGGCCTACAGGAAGGCTGGGGAGGGACTATTGACAAGGTCTTGCAATGATAGGACGAGGGGCAATGGGTTGAACTGGCAGAGGGGAGATTGAAACTGGATGGTAGGAGGAAGTTCTTTCAGTGAGGCTGGTGAGACACTGGCACAGGTTGCTCAGGGAGGTTGTGGCTGGAGGTGCTCAAGGCCAGGTTGGATGAGGCCTTGAGTGACCTGTGCAAGTGGGAGGTGTCCCTGCCTATGGCAGGGGCTTGGAACTAAATGCTCCTTGAGGTCCCTTCCAACCTTACCATTCTGTGATTTTAAAGGGTTTGCTAACTGCCACCTTGAGGCAGATGGCTGGCTGGCTTACTTGCACCAGCCACCCATCCCATCTATTTGGACCTTTACATCAAAATGTAAACCCTCATTTTAATTTACTTTTCTGTGTCGCTTTGAAGTGCAACTTTATCCTTACTTAGTAGAGTTTATTTTGACAGAAGAACCTCTCCTGTGCCTGCCCAAAATGGTATCTCCTGTGAAAAGTCGTTTACTATTTGCATATTAACCCAGCAGAACCAACACAGATGGGTGCTCTTCCTCCTAGAACTTCCTCCACAGACTTGTTTACTAACATGTAATCAGTTAAGGGCAGCAGAGTTTACTCAGCACCTCTTTGTGTTTGGTGATAGGAGTCACCAAACTTTACTCACAAGCATCCAAGCAACTGAGCTTGACCCAATCTCAGTTTCCAGAGCTGGAGCAAAACCAACTGTCTTTCAACTTCCAAATCAGTCAGGGCACATAAATCATTAAAAGCTAATATGTGCCAAGATCCATAATGAAATTTCACAGTCACTTATTTTCCAGATGAAAAACAAGTTAAAGCAGAATGTGCTTTTCCTGTTAATACCTCATCCTCTCCCTAATCAACATCTCCAGAGCCAGGGGATCTTTACTGCATGGGAAATGAGGCAGCTGAGGGGAAAGCTCAGAGAACAACAAAACCAGCAAGGGCTGGAGACCCGCTGGGCTGCACATTCATACCTCCACCAGCCCCAGCAGCAGCAGAAGCTCTCCCATGAGCAAAGCCAGACGTTGGCAGGGCAGAGGTAGCTGTTGAGCCACACAGGTAAGGCTGTGGGGAATTCCACTCCTTGTGTCATTTCTCTCTTCCCTCCTGATCAGTACCTGGTAGTGTGCCAGCTCTTCATAAGCAGTGAGGCAAAACAATGAGGGTGTTTACTCATTTAGCCTAGCAGGAAGAGATTGTGAATTTAATCAAAACAGCTAGTTTGCAGCCTTAGAAGCCATTCTTCTGCTCCACAATAGCCCTGGAGCAGTCAAAGGCTAGCCCAGTGCTCAGCTGCGTGTGTTTCACCTGAACTCTATGATTTCTGTAGCCTGCTTGTGCAAGGCATTGCCCAATCCACCAGCCCACCTAAGTGTCAGCAGTGTCTGTTCAGGTAAGGATTTTAGTGCATAAGGATCATAGGATGGCACTCACACTAACTGAGCAGGTTTGCTCTTTTCTTCCCTGACACTTTTCCTACAATATCCAAGCTCCTGCAGTGTTGGGAGCATGGAGAGTCCTCTGAAAATTTATACTCCTCAGAGCAGCTGAAGAGAATTAGACATTTAGAATCGTAGATTGGTTTAGAGAGGACCCTAAAGATCATCTACCTCAAATCCCCCTGCCATGGGCAGGGACAGCTTACATTAGACCAGGTTTCTCAAAGCCTCATCTGGTCTGGCTTTCAGGGATGGGGCATCCACAGCTTCTCTGGGAGCTCTGTTTCTGGGAACCCTGTTCCAGTGTCTCATCATCCTCATAGTGAAGAAATTTATTTCTTGCATCTAATCTAAACCTTCCCTCTTTCATTGTAAAAGCATTACCCCTTTGTCCTACCCCTACACTCCCTGATAAAGAATCCCTCTCTATCTTTCCTGTAGGCCCCCTTCAAATACTGTAGGCTGCAATAAAGCCTTCTCTTCTCCAGATGAAAACCCCCAACCTTGTCTCAGCCTTGTCCTCACAGGGCAGGTGCTCCAGCCCCTTGATCACCTTCATGTCCCTCCATAAATCTAGTAAGGAAGAATTCAATGACTCATATAGTGGCATTTTAAGACCATAACTACAGTCTGCTGTCACCAACAGAGAGACCAATGTTGTCTTAAGGACTCCCGAGCCTGTGGCTGGTGGAGAGGGAGCCCCAAGCCTCCAGCAGCTGGTTACTGCTGTGCCAGCCTGTGGACACCCAGTATCCCTTGGGCTTCGTCACAGTGGTTAAAGGCAAAACTTCCAAACCTGGTTTTCTCCAGGATCAATAAGTCAATCAGCCAAGGGAAGAAGGTGGAACTGCTGACGCTTATCTGCTCCGCCCCACGCTCCGCTCGCCTCCCGTTCCCGGCAATGTTTGAAAACAAACGAGCCAGTGCGGCTCCAGCAGAGTCCTTCAAAGATTAAACTTCTCTCGTAACTAATAAGGAAGGAGGTTGGCCACAACGCCCTGCCTATGTTCTGAGCTGCCCTGCCCTTCTGGAACTTCTGGGAAGCAGCACTTTCGAGTCAGCAGCACTCTTAAAACGCGAGCAAAACGAAACCTCGGGCGCCGTCAGGAACTGGTGCGAATCAGGGCAGATTTGCCCTTCAGCAAAACCTTGCTAGACAGAACCAGATTTCACAGCCAAAACCAAATCCCTTACAAGAAAGGAAAAGAGTACTTTCCACAAAGATGATCAGAGGGCTGGAGCAGCTCTCCTATGAGGACAGGCTGAGGGAGTTGGGGCTCTTCAGCCTGGAGAAGAGAAGGCTTCGAGGGGACCTGATAGTAGCCTTCCAGTATCTGAAGGGGGCCTACAGGAAGGCTGGGGAAGGATTATTTACAAGGTCCTGCAATGACAGGACAAGGGGCAATGGGCTTAAACTGGCAGAGGGGAGATTTAGACTGGATGTTAGGAGGAAGTTCTTTCCAGTGAGGGTGGTGAGACACTGGAACAGGTTGCCCAGGGAGGTTGTGGATGCTCCCTCCCTGGATGTGTTCAAGGCCAGATTGGATGGAGCCTTGAGTAACCTGTGCTAGTGGGAGGTGTCCCTGCCTATGGCAGGGGGTTGGAACTAGATGATCCTTGAGGTCCCTTCCAACCTTACCATTCTATGATTCTATGTGCTTTGTAGTACTCTAGGTATCTGAAGTCTCCTTTTCACTGAGCACAGGAAGTTTAATTTATGTTTTCTCTCTGATACATCTTGAGCAGTAATCATTAGCTGAAATGAGTGCAGCTGGGCAAAGTTGCCGGGTTTATGCCCTCTTTTACAGCCCTCATCAGGACTAACGAGAAGGAGCAAAATGTTGCAATCACCCCACAGTCAGAGATACCACCACTCCTAACACTGCCATTCTTATAAACTCTGCTCCTCCACTTTTTCTGCCTGTAATTTCAGCTTGTGATTACTGTTGGGATTGAATGTGTCAGGTATTTAACAGGTTTGCATGCAGGGCTGGAGATGCAGGCCCTGGGTAATAAAAAAGTCACCTTCCCCTATCCTGATCTGTTTTAACTCTGCAGAGGTGCCAGCCTGTCTGTCAGCATCTAACTGGAGATGCAGAAATGTCACCACAGAGCTTTGCTTCCCCAGATCCTTCTTTCTTTGTTATCCTTTTATTTCTCCTGCATGCACCTCTTTGTGCTTTGGACATTTGTTTTCTGTGGCAGCCACAGGTAAAAAGAAACTGAACTGAGGGTGACAGAGATTTCTACCAGGTCTTTGCAACAGAGGCAGGAAACCTCTTTTGCAATGCATTGTTTCTACCAGAGGTAGAGAGCTCTAAGTTAAGTGTTTTGTGAGCAATTCCTATGACTCATATAAAGAAGGTGTAGATCTCAGTAGTTTTAGAGGTACTGGCATTAGGCATTCTCAGATCTCAGACTAACTGATAAGTCAAATAACCTGAGTTTGAACTGTAAAAAAAACATTTCAGGCTTTTTTTCTTTTTCTTTTTTTTTTCCCCCTTCCTCTTTTCCCTCCCCAAAATATTTTCCACAAGGAAACAGCCACAGGAATTTGAGTTCTGTGTCCAGCAGCGGTGCATTTCCTGCCTTTCCAACTTACTGTAGCTACATTCTGTGGAAGAATTTTGCTTTTCTTTGATTGTTTATTTTAATTTGGGAATGAAGACAGAGGGACATTTGCACTCCCCTTACCTATGTTTGCTTCTCAGAGGGTGTCACTAGCATGGCACACAAGCTTGTGCTCCCTGCTGAGGTGTGTAGGTAGGAAAGATCTGCCCAAGTCACCATCACCCAAGCTTCCTCTTTGTACTTTTCATCACAATTGAAGACAACTTTGTTTATACCCAGGAAGCTAAACACTTGTTTGTCTAAAAACATTATCTAATGACATTGTCTAGGGATCTGCAAACATTCTGAAGCCTGAAAAATGTTTGCTCAATTCCAGTTCAAGTTCGGAGCATACTCACCAAGAAAAGCCAGGTGAGGTTTCGAAGTGTGGTGACATCTTCCTTCTCTCTCCTTATGCAATTAAGCATGCAACTTGCTCCATCCAATTAATGTAGCCTTTTGAGAAAAATAAAATCCATATATGAAATCTAATAGCACAGGTAGATCTGCAGGGATTAACGATATGAAGGAGAACATTGTCAAGCATATAATGATATTTTGTGGTATGGCTGCTACAGCTAATGCTTTTAATTGCATTTTCCAGTTTAATTCTAGTAGCCAAAGGCTCGATCCACAAGGCAAATAAAAGACAAGATAATTGGCATGCCCAAGTGCCTCTCTTCAACATAAACCAGGCAGACAGCAAATATGAGTTGAGCAAGGAGATCGCTGCGTTGCAGTTTAATTCACTCAAGATTTTGCCAAAATTAATTTTACAGTGAAAGATGGAAAAAAACCCAGGCCTGGGAAATGCATTGAAAATGTCATGGGGAAGTGGAGTCACAGTATTCTTCCACATTAACATTTCACACAATAAAAGGAGGCTGATAAGAGAGGAATAAGATCAGATAGAGTGCACTGATGGGTGCATTTCTCCATTCCCTACCTTCCTCTGAAGATGCATTACTAAAAGATCCTTCTGTGATTACAGGTGCAATCAGTAAAAGGCCTTTGCAACAGTAAGACCTTCCCACAAACAAGACAGCAGCAACAGATTGAATTATCCACTGTTCAGGTGTCTTTTTAAGACATCAGCCCTGCAAGTACACACAGAGGTGAACTATCACACTGTTTCGGTTGGCTCTACATGGCAGTTCGTGTGTACACAGGGACCTGCCATTTGGACTGTAAGCCCTCCAGGGCTAAGATTATCTTTATGGACTTACACAAACACAACAAATGCACAAATGCACTGTCAGAGCTTTGCTTTTAACTTGTTTAGAGTTGCAAGGTGAAATAAGGGGGGAGGGGGAAGATCAGTGCTTTTCTCTGAGTTTTAAGCCAAGATGGGTTTTCTTCCATTTGATCTGCACTTCCAACCAGAGTAAATAACTCCAAAACTGCTAACATTCATTAAGCAGAGTAATTTGCTTGTACTTCTGAGTTCTATGCACTTATTGTGTGAAGGCAAAATGAAGCAGGTATTCCCACTTACTGATGTTGCAGAGCTCAAATAGTTTCTTTGGAGAGAGCCTGATTCTTTAGGGCTTTGGATGGCAGCAGCCGAAACACAGCTGGGCAGTTTCCCTGCCCAGCATTATCTGAAATATTTCTACCAACTCTGAGACAGAGTTTCACCACTTTATGCCAGTTAGACAGTTGAGTCTACTGCTATACATTACATTCTGAGTTCGAAAAATTTGACAGCACTTCATTAGGTTTTTTTAAAGCACTTGTGCTAAGTATAAACAAAACATGTCTGTATTTGGCTTCTCCAGAGATTATTTGGCTGTCTAACCTAACAAAACACTGCAGTGATGCTGTTGATCAGTTCAGTTTTGGAAGGCCACGTTGCACTGAGTACAGTATTTCCAGGCTGTAAGCCATAAACCAAGCCTGTTCCTGCGTGGCTTTTGCTATGAACTAGAACGAGGGCAGGCCCTCATCCACTGCATGGTCCCAAAGATACTGTGCTGCTTTGAGGCTAATTGGAATATTTTAATGGAGAAAATTATATTACAGGCTGAGAAAAGAAAACAATGGTGATGTCTCCTTCACTCATAGGCTTGCTGAGATGTTTAAAAATTAGAACATAAACATAGATAAGACACTTGGACACAGACACTCTCAAGCTGTCTACCAGCTTCTGGCCTCCTCCTCTCAGCTGAGTAACCTCACTAACCACTTTCCTTCTAATGCCCCTGGCCCATCCTCCAAACTCACCTTGCACATAAGGCAAACCTTGGGGTAAGGCAGAGGGGTGGGGAGAAGGTGGAAGGGTGGTTGGGAGCCCCTCCTGGGCACTCTGATTGCTGGGAGGGGAGTTGTGTTTCTGTATTGCCTTTAACTTGTCTATGTCTGTAACTATTCCTGTCTGTTGTGTATATCTCTGCTTGTACATTGTGCTGAGCTGTAAACAGAGCTTCAGTCCTTAACTTCCAGCTGGCTGAGTCTAGTCTGGGGGATTTTACGAAGTGTAGGGGGATGAGTAACTCCCAAACCATCACAGATACTCACATACATTTCAAACTCAAAAATCATCAGCTGTAAAAACAAAACATTTTGGAAAACTCCAACCAGGGAGCAAGACACCAAAAGAATTACTCTCTCTACGTGGAGTTGCTTTTAATTCCTGTTTTGCTCTGTAGTCTGGCCCAAAGCAAGGGCAGGTGAGTGCTAGTTCAAGGGAAACTGTGGGAGCAAGCAAATGAGTCACAGGGCAAGTCCCTTTCAGACTCAACAAGGCAGTAGTTTGCCTTTGCTTCAGCGTAAGGCTGCACTATTAACATTGCAGTGCTTGTTCCAGTAGATCCCCTGTGATGGTTTGGGTGTTCTGCCCCCTACCCCCCCAACTTTATAAAATCCCCTAGAGTAGACTCAGCCAGCTGGAAGTTAAGGACTGAAGCTCTATTTACAGCTTAGCACAATGGACAAGCAGATTTATACAAAATAGACAGGAATATTTACAGAAATATACAAGTTAAAGGCAATACAGAAACACAATTCCCCTCCCAGAAATCAGAGTCCCCAGCAGGGGCTCCCAACCACCCTTCCACTTTCTCCCCACCCCTCTACCTTACCCCAGGGTTTGCCTTACTTGCAAGGTGAGTTTGGAGGATCAGCCAGGGGGGTTAGAAGGAAAGTGGTTAGTGAGGTTTCTCAGCAGAGAGGAGAAGGCCAGAGGCTAGACAGCCTGAGAGTGTCTGAGCCGGAGTGTCTTATCTATGTTTTGTGTTCTTATCCATCTCAGCAAGCCTACGAGTGAAGCAGACATCAGCAGTGTTTTCTTTTCACAGCCTGTAATATAATTTTCTCCATTAAAATATTCCAATTAGCCTCAAACCAGCACAATCCCTCATTGTATTGCTGAAGAGCAGCTCCTGAAGGGTGCGACATTTCTCCCTGGCTTGAGGATAACCCCATTAGATGGATCTGGGAGCACACAGTCCTGCAGGGACTGCCTGTGTGGCTGGCAGTGCTGTTACCTGCTGATGTTTCAGGTGCAGAGGTCTGGAAGCACCTTCACACGCTTGTACATTCAGTTTGTATACTCAGAGCTGTGTTGCTGTGACTATTTCTTTACAGTTAAAAAGGTGGTGTTAGGAGGGAGGAGAGCCAGATGTTCCATGTTTATCCAGTATCAGCGATTTCATAACACTTAGCTTGCAAGTCATGACTAGATTGTTTCAGCTGCCAGCAGCACAGCCCAAGCATCAAGCTGTGTTCCCTTCACTCAGCACACTCACAACTCTGAACTGAGTTGCAAGAATGTGAAAATGCCATGACTAGGAAGAAATACTTCAGAAATACCTCTTTTGCCTTTTGAAAATTTGATTTCACAAATAGCTAACACATACCTTAAAAACACTCCCTGGGGCACAAAAGTTCTGTCTCTGGAAACATTCAGTTTTGTGCTGATGAATGAGTAAAGCACCATGCTGACCACCAGCTGATCTTTGTGCTGTGTCAGCATACAGCATGGAACCTTTTGCAGCTATTCAGCATTGATACTGTTAAACTCATTAATAATGTCTTAAGCTGAACACAACCTAAGGCCTTTATACCTACTTGAGTAAATGCTTCCTGCACCTGACGTTTCCATTCAGAAGATACATATTCGGTTCCCAACACTTACACCTTGCTCACTTTGTCTTACCTTTACAAGGCTTTTGCAATCTGCTAGTGAGACTCCAGCAAAGAGCAGGAACTATCATAGAATCATAGAATGTCAGAGGCTGGAAGGGACCTCAAAAGATCATCTGGTCCAGCCCCCCTGCCAGACCAGGATCACCCAGAGCAGATCACACTCGAATTCATCCAAATGGTTCTCGAATATGTCCAGAGAGAAAAACTCCATAACCTCCCTGGGCAGCTGGTTCTACTGCTCTGTCTCCCTCAGTGAAAAAATCCTTCCTCAGGTTCACATGGAACCTCCTATGCCTCAACTTCCATCCATTGCCTCCTGTCCTGTCACTGGGCATCACCGAGAAGAGGCTGGCTCCAGCCTCCTGGCACTCACCCCTCACATATTTATAAACATTAATCAGGTCACCCCTTAGTCACAGAATCATAGAATGGTAAGGTTTGAAGGGACCTCAAGAATCATCTAGTTTCAACTCCCTGACATAGGCAGGGACACCTCCCACTTGCACAGGTCACTCAAAGCCTCCTCCAACCTGGCCTTCACCACCTCCAGGGAGGGAGCAGCCACAACCTCCCTGGGCAACCTGTGCCAGTGTCTCACCACCCTCACTGCAAACAACTTCCTCCTAACATCCAGTTTCAATCTCCCCTCTGCCAGTTCAAACCCATTGCCCCTTGTCCTGGCATTGCAAGACCTTGTCAATAGTCCCTCCCCAGTCTTCCTGTAGCCCCCTTCAGATCCTGGAAGGCTACTCTAAGGTCTCCTGGAAGCCTTCTCTTCTCCAGGCTGCAGAGCCCCAACTCTCATAGCCTGTCCTTATAGCAGAGCTGTAGTAAGTTCAGAGCTCAGAAGAACCCAAAAGCAAGAGAAGGAGACACCAGATGTTTTCTCTTCAGACCTTTGGGGACCTGGCAGCCTGTCAGTCCAGGGAGGATCCAGCCATTCAGCCTTCAGCCAGCTCTAGCCATGAAATCATAAGGTCAGAGGGAATTTTTTTCTCTCTCTGTGCACTCCACCATGAGCAGTGAGAAGAGCTGCTAGGCTCTGGATGCTCACCTCATATAATACATTACACCTGGCCTGCCTCTAAGGAGGGGAATGGACAGAACATAAAACTCACAGGCTCCTTCTGGCAGGATGCAGGCAAGCGCTCTGGCAGCTGAAATGTCAGACTGAACACACAACTTCCACTCACTGTACACTTGCAAATCGAGCCTCCACATAGAGCATCATGGAGCTGCTTTGTTCCTCTGCAAGTCTCTGGATTGAAAACCTTTGCGTGGATGTGAGGATCAGGTACAGCCTAACTCAGACAGGCAGCAAGCCAGGAAAATGAAAAAGGAATGCAAGTTACCCTCCAGGCCCTTGTTTTGATTTACAAAGTGCAAATGAAGCAGAAGTTATTGCTTTTTCCTACAAATCTTGCCTTGGGAACATTTATACAATTCTGGAGTCTTCCTGTATTGCATTTGAGGAACCACAGCCTGAATCCCCTGGCAGTCAGCTGGCTAGAAACATTACCTCTCTGGGACCTTCAAAAGAAGGAAAGGGGCTGTTAAATCTATTCTGATGTGCAACAGGTTCCTCTCTCAGTTCTTGTCTGTGAATCTGCTTCCTCTGAACTTGAAAAATGATTCTGTATTGAAGGAAACGGATTCACTTTTAACACAAAGAAACTTAAACTTCAAAGCAACCTGCTGAGTGGCTGTGCAAAGTCTTCCCAGTTCACAGTATCACCAAGGTTGGAAGAGACCTCAAAGATCATCAGGTCCAACCACAGACCTCAACCCATGCCACAGTTCTTCTTCCTTGAGGCAGACTCAGGGTTAAAATTCCCAAAGGCCACAGAATCGACCTCATTCCTGAAACTCTGGTGTTGTTGAAAGAACTCCTTGCAATGCTGTTTGTGGTGATGGCAATCAGAGATTGACATCGGGGATAGAGAATCACAGAGTCTTTCGGTTGGAAGAGACCTTTAAGATCATCAAGTCCAACCATTAACCCATCACTGCCAGGTCACCACTAAACCATGTTCCTCAGCAACACAACTATATGTCCTTTAAATACTTCTAGGGATGGGGACTCCACCACTTCCCTGGGTAGCCTGTTCCAGGGTTTTACAACCATTTCAGTGAAGAATTTAACCTTAATATCCAAACTAAATGTCCACTGGTGCAAGATGAGACTGTTTCCTCTCATCCTACCACTTGCTACCTGGGAGAAGAGACCAAGTCCACCTCACTACAATTTTCTTTCAGGGAATAGTGGATAGTGAGGTTAAATAACCCCACTTTCCTCAACTGCTTCTTACAAGACTTGTGTTCAAGACCCTTCACCGGCTTCAATGCTCTTCTTTAGAGGCACTACAGCATCTCAGCTGAATGGAATTTGAATCTGGGCTTGGATCTACATTGTTTGAATAGAAGCCTGTTCCTACACAGCACGGAGTGGAAGCAGGAATGCCGGCACTTGTTTGGTGAAGAGATTGGGATTCTGCTGTGCTCTTAATCAGGTGAAGCATCAAAACTCACCTCAGGAGCTGGGGCCCTGTGAATACAGGGACTTTACTCCATTCTTTGGAAACAACAGGGTGCCTCATCTGCAGGCAGGAAGCAGTGCTCCATAAGGGGGGCTGAACAAACAAGGTGCTCACATCACCTGCCTTCTTACCAAAACTTTCCTGCCTGCCAGCTTCCATCTCCTGCTGCTGTAGACCTCTTCCAGGATCAGAGAGCAGCGCTTGCCCTGCACGCCGTGAATATTTACATACCTTGGTTAATGCTGGGATGTTGAATTCTTTGTGGGAAACTTCAAAGGGCTTCACTGCATTGTCCTGCTAATGACCTGTAAGCATATTATCAGCAGTGTCTGCTCTCCCCATCCAGCTATTGTGTTCCCTGTGGAATAAATGCCAGTGTAGCCGTCTGACAAAGCAAGGCGAGCACAGGAGAAGGAAGCTTACTTCCAGAAACACCATTATTTTTTTTTTCTGTTTATAATTTCCAGGCTAGAAACACAAGCACTTATGCAATATACACCTGCTTATACAACAGGCACCTAAGCAGTCAGGCACCCATCTGATCTGTCATACCTGTACACATCCATTTTCAGGAATGTAACTCTTTCTGAAAGAACTCAGCTGACCCTGAACGTGGGCATAGGTGGTGGATGGGAGATTTCTGCAGGCACGGCAGGCTGGGTAGGGCTGCTACACATCTCCAGCTGCATTTTCAAGTCACCTTGGAAAAAACTTGTGAGCAGAGAAAGAGGATAGGATGACCACAAAACCAGGCCATGTAGGGAACATTTATAAAACATTTCTAACTTCCACCCTGTGAATGTCTTGTAAAGGTGAGGAAATTGCTGCTCAAAAAGAGATTCCATAGACCAGCTGTCAGGATGGGCTGTTTAAGCAAGCATCCATTGCTTGTGGACAGCTTAGAATCATAGAATGGAAGGGACCTCAAAGATCATCTAGTTCCAACGCCCTGCCACAGGCAGGGACACCTCCCACTACTAGTTAGTAGTTTTAACTAACATAGGATTGGGAACAGCACTTTCTTGTGACAGAGAGAGGTAATGGTGGTAAATGTGTCTTAAGAAGACACACTGAAGAAAAGGAAATAGGTAGAGAGCTGAGTATTCTTTGGGTGCCCACTTCCAACATCTCCAGCATGCTCTCTACTCTTGGGCAATGCTGACAGAGGCAACCCTGACAGCCCTTCTGTTTATATTTGTGACAGCAACTCATGGTCTGCTGCTATCCTGTATATCAGTCAGCAATGGGTGGAACAGCAGCACTAGAAAACATAATGAGCTCTACAGCAGTCTCACAGCTCACATGAAGGTTGCAATTTCACAGCCCATTCTCCTCTTGTAGCAGATAATGGTCAGTTCAAAGGTCTGTATTCTCAAAAGATCTCTATTTAAAATTCACCACTAAGCTGCCCTGCACCACTTTGTCCCTTAAATATATCAGCAAAACTCTCTGTGTTACTGTGATGGTTTGGGAGTTCCCTGCCCCCTCCCACTTTGTAAACCCCCCCAGACTAGACTCAGCCAGCCTCCAGTTAAGGACTGAAGCTCTGCTTACAGCTCAGCACAATGTACAAGCAGAGATCATAGAATCATAGAATGGTAAGGTTGGAAGGGACCTCAAGGATCATCTAGTTCCAACCCCCTGCCATAGGCAGGGACACCTCCCACTAGTAAAGGTTACTCAAGGCCTCATCCAATCTGGCCTTGAACACATCCAGGGAGGGAGCATCCACAACCTCCCTGGGCAACCTGTTCCAGTGCCTCACCACCCTCACTGTAAAGAACTTCCTCCTAACATCCAGTCTAAATCTCCCCTCTGCCAGTTTAAGCCCATTGCCCCTTGTCCTGTCATTGCAGGACCTTGTAAATAATCCTTCCCCAGCCTTCCTGTAGGCCCCCTTCAGATACTGGANCTTGCCCTGCTGGCCACGCTGCTCTTGATGCAGCCTAGGACTCGGTTGCTGTCTGGGCTGCATGTGCACACTGCAGGCTCATGTTGAGCTTTTCATCAACCCAGACTCCAAGGTCCTTTTCCTCAGGGCTGCTCTCCAGCCATTCCCCACCCAGCCTGTATTTGTGCTTGGGATATACACAACAGACAGGAATAGTTACAGACAGACAAGTTAAAGGTGATACAGAAACACAACTCCCCTCCCAGAAATCAGAGACCCCAGGAGGGGCTCCCAACCACCCTTCCACCTTCTCTCCACCCCTCTGCCTTACCCCAGGGTCTGGCTTACATGCAGGGTGAGTTTGGAGGATGGACCAGGGAGGTTGGAAGGAGAGAGGTTGGTGAGATTACTCGGCAGAGAGGAGAAGGCAGAAAGCCAGAGAGACTGAGACTCTCCAAGCCCGAGAGACGCTGTCCTATCTGTGTTTTGTGTTCTTGTTCTTACCCGTCTCAGCAAGCCTATGAGTGAAGCAGACATCAACAGTGTTTGCCTTTCACAGCCTATGATTTTCTCTATTAAAGTATTCCAATTAGCCTCAAACCAGCACAGTTACCACACCATAAACCAGACTCCAGAGCTGAAGAAGATTCCCTTCAAACCTGATTGCAGAGGGACTAGGAGCTGTAAACCCACATTGCTATTGGGATAATCAAACCACTCTCAGAGAAGCTGTTGGGTGGTGTCTGATCGACCCCTTGCTTGGCTTTAGAAGAGACCTACAACAAGGTTCTATGACATGGACATTCTGCCTCAGTGCCAGAGACTTGCCTACTGCAGAAACAGAAAGTGGCTTAAACTGAGGCTTAATTTCCTGCTTACTCCAAGGAAGGAAAAGCACTGCAAAACATACAACTGCTGGTGACAAGAAAATGAAAGCAAAACAACCCAAAATCTCCCTGAAGGAAGTAAGTATTGTGTTTCTCATTGTGACAGTTTGGGAGTTCCCTGTGCCCCCCACTTTGTAAAATGACCCAGACTAGAACTCAGCCAGCTGGAAGTTAAGGACTGAAGCTCTATTTACAGCTCAGCACAATGTACAAGCAGAGATATACACAACAGACAGGAACAGTTACAGACATAGACAAGTTAAAGGGAATACAGAAACACAACTCCCCTCCCAGCAATCAGAGACCCCAGGAGGGGCTCCCAACCACCCTTCCACCTTCTCCCCACCCCTCTACCTTACCCCAAGGTTTACCTTATGTGCAAGGTGAGCTTGGAGGATGGGCCAGGGGAGTTAGAAGGAAAATGGTTAGTGAGATTGCTCAGCAGACAGAAGAAAGCCAGAAGCTAGACCGCCTGAGATGCTGTGGCCCATAGACACTCTGTTATCTATGTTTTGGGTTCTTCTCTTACTTAAACATCTCAGCAAGCCTATGAGTGAAGTAGACATCACCATTGTTTCCTTTCACAGCCTATAATATAATTTTCTCTATTAAAATATTCCAATTAGCTCAAACCAGCACACTCATACACAGCAATCATTTTCTCTAAAAAAAAGGGTATTTCATAAGAGGTAAGCAGTAGGCAGAACTTTCCCAGGAATCTGATGGCTGAGATACACCAGCCTGGAAAGACTATACAAATGGCTAACTGGGGTGAAAGCTGTTCACTGAGTCTTTTTTTTTTTTTTTTTCTTCACCAAAGTATCAACATAAAAGAAAACAGAGCCTGGAAATGGGACAGATTCACTGACAAAAAGACTCTGG
This sequence comes from Eubucco bourcierii, assembly GCA_013396675.1. Taxonomy (NCBI): domain Eukaryota; kingdom Metazoa; phylum Chordata; class Aves; order Piciformes; family Ramphastidae; genus Eubucco; species Eubucco bourcierii. The sequence goes on along the minus strand of VWZE01005398.1, from coordinate 90,562 downwards.
AGTAGCTCATGCTGGTGCTTGATGGGCAGCTGAGCCCTTTTCACAGCCAGAGAAGGGTCCTCCTTGCCTCAGCACTGCCTCACACCTCTCCTTGCACTGCCCCAGGCTTGCTGGGCTCCTCACTGAGCCAGTCTTTGATAGCCCAGAATACAACTCTCTGTCTTTTTGCTGCATTAATGAGCCGGATGGGCTCAGGTGAGAACCAGAGTTGATCCAAAGTAAACAGTAACATCATGGATCCCAAAAGAAGGAAGGCAATGAGCAAGAAGTGGAGCTTTTTGTTAATTTAAGGAGGGGTGGGCACATCTAACACCACACTGGATGTCTCACAAGCATCATTCATCATTTGTGCCTTGTAGACATATATGGGTATCATATGCCATTACCACATCCTGCCCCTGACACCAGCTGCAGCAGTTATTTCTGTGATGCCACATCATCATTTCCTGGTGGGTTTCTTTCACAAAAGCTGCATCTGCACCACCAAAGCCCACATTTTAGAACTGAGCCTTTGGCATGCAATCACCCCATTTCAAGATTTCAAGTGCTACTGTCTGCCAGCAGAATACTCTCTGTGCTACCAATGGCTCTCTGCTGCAAGCTGTGCCAGGATGGAGGGATATTTCTTCTCTGGGTGATTAAAGACCTAATTGTCCCAAATACATGACTGGCCTCATAGAATCCAAGGAAATCAAGTTCAGCTGCCTCCAAAAGCCAGGTTTTAAGCCAAGGCAAGCCCCTAGGCAGTTGTTTTAATTCAGTCAGTCATGGAGGTAGTTTTACCATCTAACTGTGCTGAAGAACTACTTCACTGGCTTACTAGCTACTTTCTTTGGCTGCCCTCCATGCAGAGGCTTCATCTCTTGCACTAGGAGTGACCCAGTGAAAAAAAGGGACTTTAGGAAGAGAAGAAACAAACGACAAGGCTCATGAGCTCAAGGTTATCTTACAGACAAGCCTGCTTTCATTGACTGGTGGCTCATCTTCTCTCTTGCCTGCTTTTATGATTGATGTCAGGTACTGGGAAGCTCTTTTTGCACTTGGAAGTTGGCACTGCCTTACACAGGGAGCCTACTACGGATCCTTCTGTACTAGACATCTACTCTGCCCTGGTGAGACTACACCTGGGCCCCCCAATTCAAGAGAGACAGGGATCTGCTGAAGGGAGTCCAATGGAGAGCTACAAGGATGACTGCAGGACTGGAACATCTCTCCTATGAAGAAAGACTGAGAGAAGTGGGGCTGTTTAGCCTTGAGAAGAGAAGGCATCTTGTAAACTTCTGTGAACACCTGAGGGGTAGGTGTCAAGATGAATGTCATGGTCTCAGCCTGGCACCTCCAGTCCCTGCCCATAGGTATGCCTGTCCCTGCCCCTGTGTCTGGAGTGGGCTGGGACCTGCACTGCAGAGCTGCTCTCCTGGATGGAGCCCTCAGCCCTGTGTCAGAGCTTGCTGTACAGACCTTGGCATCACACAGCAGAACTGTGCTCTTCTGTTCTCTGTGCTCACCACGAGTCAAAGAACCATGAGCTTGTTATTTGCCTGAAATGCTGGGGGTGTGTTCCAGCTCCAGAAACACTTTAAAAGATACAAAACACAAAGGATACAAGTGGAAATAGAATGTTATGCTACTTTATATTATTCTATGTAGTTTTGTGTTATTTTTTAAACCTATTTCAGAGACAATGGTCATATAAGTATGACCACAGTGCCCAGGCAAGACAAGAGTAGAGTTCACTCCTGCTGCAACCTTGCACTGAGCAAGAGAGCCCAAAGAGAGCCAGGGCATGAGTGATTCCTTGGAGATGCCAGAGTAGCAGTAAAAACCCAGTCAAAAGGGCTTGGAGAAGCCCTAACAAGGGGTAGTGCTCAATGCTACAGAGCAAAGAATCCATTCCTGGGGAAGCCAAGAAAGTTTCCCCGTCCTGGGAGTCTAGAAAGCTTCCTCCTCTTGGACACCTTTTTGTGGAGCACAAGCGACAGCTTTCCTGTCCTGGGAGTTTTAAAAGCTTACTCCCCTTGGATGGGCAGCAGTTCTTTCCAGTGAGGGTGGTGAGACACTGGCACAGGTTGCCCAGGGAGGTTGTGGCTGCTCCCTCCCTGGAGGTGTTCAAGGCAAGGCTGGGTGAGACCTTGAGTAACCTGTTCCAGTGGGAGGTGTCCCTGCCTATGGCAGGGGGTTGGAACTGGATGATCCTTGAGGTCCCTTCCAACCTTACCATTCTATGATTCTATGATCTCTGGAGGTCCCTTCCAACCTCTAACATTCTGTGATCCTGTGGTGCAGCATTTCCAATTTGCTTCTGATCCCCCAACTCCACAAATCCTTAACAAGCTTAACCAGTACAGACTCACAATACAAAATTATCCAGGAGAAAGTGAAGCATTTTAACCAGTCAGGTAGTATTGACCTGGAACACAGCCTTCAAGCTGTGCTACTCCCTGTCTGTGTATGTCCATGTATCTTTAATAATGAATCTTTGCCTTCTCCCTGGCCACCTCATGCACTGATTCAGCCAAAACAGGTTTTCAACACTCATCAGTAAGAAGTTTTGAAATGGATTTAGTATTGTGAAAGACTTCACAGGCAAGTCTGGATTCCTTGAATCTCTGGGTTTGTGCCTGAGCCTCTAGGACATGCCTTTGCTGTAGCCCCTTCACTGTAAAATCTGAAAGACTATTTTTTGGGTTTTCCTCTCTTCCTTATGACATCTAAGAACCTTTATAAAACTGGACCTTAAAAAAAGGGTCAACTTTATCCAGATGATTGCATCATATGGATATTTTCTTTGGCAGAAAAACTGTTTAAAGTGCTTTCTCCCATTCTTTGCTGTCCTTAAGCAGTTTGCCATCATTTTCATTTGTCTCTCTGCAATGACTTTGTGTCCCTGGTGTGAAACAGCTCCCAGGACACCCAGAATCAATATGAACTTTTTTAAAAGTGGGTTTTACCTTCTGTCTGGAGACAGTAGCCCCACTGATAGTTGTCCAAGTCAGCTCCAGCACAGCACAGGAAGGACTGGCCAGTCACTGCTGCTGCCCTGGCTGCAAAGGAAACCCTGGTGAAACAAACAAGTGCACAGGAGTCTGGGGGGTTTTACAAGGTTTCATGGCTCCTCTGCAGACACAGGGGTGACATGCAAAGCCCTACCCACTGCAGGACCCTTGCAGACACCCTACATGTTACCTTTCATAGCCTCTCCCAACCACTGTACAACCTAGTTATGTCTTGTTTCCTTGACTCATACCATGCCTAGGTGAGGGCAGCCAGCATCTGGGGAGCACAGCCCTGTGAGGAGAGGCTGAGGGAGCTGACAATGTTTAGCCTGGAAAAAAGGAGGCTCAGAAGTGACCTCATTGCTGTCTACAACTACCTGAAGGGAGGTTGTAGCCAGGTGGAGGTTGGTCACTTCTCCCAGGCAACCAGCAACAGAACAAGGGGACAGAGTGTCAAGTTGTGCCAGGGCAGGTCTAGGCTGGATATTAGGAGGAAGTTGTTGCCAGAGAGAGTGATTGGCATTGGAATGGGCTGCCCAGGGAGGTGCTGGAGTCGCTGTCCCTGGAGGTGTTCAAGCCAAGCCTGGATGAGGCACTTAGTGCCATGGTCTGGTTGACTGGCTAGGGCTGGGTGATAGGTTGGGCTGGATGAGCTTGGAGGTCTCTTCTAACCTGGCTGATTCTATGAGGAACTTGTGTTTCAAGCTATAGAAAGACCCAATAACCCTGAACATCCAACTTGGAAGCACCACCTGACATTACATGGACTTCTGAATCCTGTGCACTTTGGTCTGAGCAGAGAGCTGGGAATAAAGAAGGATGAGACTTTCATAAGGCTCAAAGCACCTCTGCAAAAGCACTTTCCTTGGACGTGTTGATATCTTCCACTTTGTTTTCAGATTGACTTTATTTACCTCAATAAACCTTCTAGTTAATAAATGACTCTGTGACCAGAGTAGTAGTTAATCTGCTTGATACTGTTGTAGCATTCAGACAAGTCAGCATAATGTCCAAGCCAAGATGAATACACAAGTTTGGAATGTTTTGCTTGATCAGATACATAAAAGTCTCCAAGAGTCTGCTCAGTGGCCTACTCCTGTATTAACTCACATCTCAGTGCTAGCTCAGTGCTGTGGGGTGCCCAGAACAGGGTCCTGGGTTGAGTATGTGCTGCAGGATGCTCAGAACAAGGTCCTTGGTTGAGTATAGCAATCACTGTCAGTGTCAAGCTCCAAACCACTGTTTTGTTTTGGTTGGGTTTTTTTTTGTTGTTGTTGTTTTTGTTTGTTTGGGTTTTTTTTTAATGCTGCATTATCTGCTTTAAGATTTTTTCATAGAATCACAGAATGGTAAGGTTGGAAGGGACCTCAAGGATCATCTAGTTCCAACCTCCTGCCATAGTCAGGGACAGTTTTAAATTAGCTATTTACTGTCAGGAATCTTTTGCAGCTTCCTTCCCAAATAAATAAGGAAATCCTGCTTTGAAGAGGCTGGGGGGGTGTTTGCCACATGAGTTTTATTCCCAGACACTTCACTTCTTGTTTTGCAAACTGATGGCAGCTTGAGCTTAACTTCAAAAATCTGAGTGAGGAAAAGCGAAAAACTTAGCCCTGAGAGTCAATATTCTGCAGCTCTCTGAAGTACACTGCAGTTTACTTTTAGTTAGATATTGTTATAAATGGTTTTGGTTTGGTTTTTTTTTTTTTTCCAGTTAAATATTACACAACTCTGGAGTAGGCATGGTGAAACTAAAAGGCACATTGACACCTTCACTTTCTACTCCTCCTCAAGCCCTTTATATTTAGGGAGTTTTGGTCCTGTGCAAGCCTGACCAAACACCTTGTACCTGACAAAATGTGTCATGTGTAGGCACACCAGGCCAATGCAGGCTCCAGCCCTGGAGCAACCTCAGCACACACATGGTTTATTACTCTGTGTGCCAGTAGCTGTGGGGAGCTTCTGCTCCCCACTATATGAGGAGTCATTTTTCACAGCAAAAGCAAAATCCCTCTGCTGCTTCTGCTACTAAAACCACAAACTGCCCACTGAAGATCCAGGTACAAAAAAAGGTAGTTCTCTAACTACATTGCAATGCTTGCAGGACATTTATGCAATACCTTCCATAACACAGAAGTGTGTGTATTTTTTATCACCACTGTAATACTGAGGCAAATGTTTCCTTTCAGCTTCAACTTCAACTACTTGATAACATATCAATCTGCACAAGTAATTCAAGTTCTGCCAGTTTCACCCTGACTTCACTGCCATGTTTCCTGCTCACCAGCCTCTGAAGTTTCCCTTCTATGCTGTGGGCACCCATGTCTAGCTATGGCTAACCTGGGTAGTCCCTGAGCTCTCACAGACCCCCTGAACTCACAGCTCTGAATCTGACTAAACTGAGGTGGTGCAGGTAGCACCACAGTGAAGGATTTAAAAGTTTCCCCGGTGAGAATCATAGAATTAGTCAGGGTTGGAAGGGACCACAAGGATCATCCAGTTCCAACCCCCCTGCCAAACACCTCACACTAGATCAGGCTGTCTAGAGCCTCATCCAGCCTGGCCTTACACACCTCCAGGGATGAGGCTTCCACCACCTCCCTGGGCAACCTGTTCCAGAGTCTCACCACTCTCATGTTGAAGAGCTTCTTCCTAATATCCAGTCTGATTCTACTCATTTCCAGCTTTGTTCCATTCCCCCCAGTCCTATCACTACCTGACAGCCTAAAAAGTCCCTCCCCAGCTTTCTTGTAGCCCACTTAAGATACTGAAAGAGTCACTACATCCCCCTCCCAGAAAGCTCTCCACATCCCTCGCTCGGGGCCATGTTTGTGGCCACATTCTCTTCTTGCTATTACCTAATTTTCGTACTAATCACACATCATGAAATACTAAGCAGGTAAGTTTTTCTAGCTAGTGGCATGAAGCCTTCTAATAGGCATAAAAGAAATGCTAGAAAAACTTTTGTGCTTTAAAATTATTATTATCTAGACTAAAGCATGCAGCACTTCAGCAAGCACCCTGGAGCCAGGTCCACATGCCACGCATAAGAGCAGTCCACAACAGTTGCCAGTGCCTGTGTCCAGGTTAATGCAAACAATATCTGCAGTGCCTGCTTTGCCTGTACCAAAATCACTCTCCAGAGCAAAGCAGCCACCAAGCAGTCCCCAAGCCTCCACAGCAGTAAGACACAGAGTGAAGGCACCCAGAAAGTGCACACACAGCAGGGGGTGCCACCTTACCTGACACAGTGCTCCTGCTGTGGATGCTTAAATACACTTACTTCCCACTTTCATTAGTGCATCCTCATGATGGTTGTCCTGGTGTAAATACAAAAACAAACCCATGCATGCTCAATATGAGTTCAGTATGTTGTAGAGCAAGCCAAGACTGCAGGCAAACAGATTCTGCTGGACAGAGCTGAGAATTTAACCTCATGTTTTTTCAATTACAAGGGAGAAAACAGTCCACCCTGTTACAATCACACAACATACAGTCCAGTCCATTAGGCATTGTTTACTAATTATGGGGAAGGGGATTCGTGCAAGGGGAAAGTGAAAATCATCCCCCAGCTGCTTCTTCCCATTTCCTCCACTGTGGGTGTTGTGAGCTGGGAGAACACATCTGAGTGGCAGCCCTGGCCACAATGGCAGTGTTGTGCAGGAGAGCAAATGGCAGGTCCCCTCAGTGAGGAAGCAGAAATCTCATTCAGCTCTCTACCTACAGCCTTGTTACTGATTTCAATCTGTCCCAGGAAGAAACTAGCCCAGACAAAGACCTGCAGGTATGTGATTGATGCTCTACCAGGAAAGAGCCTCAAAAATGTCATTTGTTTGCAAACACAACTAGCACCCTAGTAGGAAAAAAAAGTGTCTTCCATTTTCAGTGAAGGTTAAAAGCACTCACCTGTGGTAAAGATGATAAAATTTCATGCTTCGAGGCTTAAGCTGATTGCTTAGCAAGGTTTGCTATGTGCCAGGGACAATTCTTCCTCTTTCTGAAATGTAGCAGAGGTGTGATATGGGTTTCCTCCCAGCTTCCCCCCTTGGAGCTGGGGCTCCAATGAATCTATTTCAACATCATCATTTTGTTAATATAATATAGAGAAAGAGTTAAAAGCAGTTGAAATCAACCCCTTTTCTCTTTTAGTAAGAGAGCCTTAGCATCATCCAGTGCTTCACACAAGTCTGGTCAAGTACTAAGGTAAGAACTGCTTGGCAAGATCCAGCCCTGGGAGCTGCAGTTGAGGTGAGTTGCTTATAACTTAGCAATCTCAAGGGGTATATAGGAAAGTGTAGCCATATAGCTGGAAATGTGGAAGGGACCTCAAGGATCATCTAGTATATGTCTTATTTTAATGATGAAGTAATTTCAACTATTCTAAAAAAGAATTGACTTTTTTTTCTTTAACCAAATTCTTTCATTCTAAGACAAGCAGAAATTTTGAGATGCAAGACTTTCCTACAGAACTGAAACTCAGAGTTGCAGCACTACAAATAATAATCACAGAATTGTCAGGGCTGGAAGAGACCTTAAAGATCAGCCAGTTCTAACCCCCTGCCATGGGCAGGGACACCTCACACTAGGTCAGGCTGCTCAGAGCCACATCCAGCCTGGCCTGAAAAGCCTCCAGGGATGGGCTCTCCACCACCTCCCTGGGTAACCTGTTCCAGTGTCTCACCATCTTCATGATGAAGAACTTTTTCCTAACATCCAATCTACATCTACCCACTTCCAGTTTTGCTCCATTGCTCCTAGTCCTATCACTACCCAACATTCTAAGAAGTCCCTCAGCAGCTTTCTTGTAGCCCCCTTTAGACACTGGAAGGCCACAACAAGGTGTCCTCAGAGCCTTCTCTTCTACAGACTGAACAGCCCCAACTCTCTCAGTCTCTCCACAGCAGAGGTGTTCCAGCCCCTTGATCATCCTCATGGCCCTTCTCTGACATAGAAACGTTAAAAAACCTGACCAGGCACTCCAGTGAAACTATTTGAGCTGATTTGATGAGTAACATTTACAGGTCTGTGATGGTTTGGGAGTTCCCTGCCCTCCANTCCCAACCATCCTTCCACCTTCTTCCCACCCCTGTACCTTACCCCATGGTTTGTCTTACATGCAAGGTGAGTGTGGAGGATCAGCCAGGGGGGTTAGAAGCAGAGTGGTTAGTTAGGTTAGCAGAGAGGCCAGCAGACAAAAACCTGCAGCTAGAGAGACCAAGACTCTCTGTGTCTGTCTTACCTATATTTGTGTTCTTGTTCTTATACATCTCAGCAAGCCTATGAGTGCAGCAGACATCACCAGTGTTTGCTGTTCACAGCCTATAATCTAATTTTTTATTAAAATACTCCAATTAGTCTCAAACCAGCACAATGTCTTACCAGGACACACCTGGTGACAATCCCTGGCGTTTGGCTTGGAGCTGAATGTCACAAGAGCAGTACTGCAGCCCATACCTAGACCTCTACCAGACCTGACAGGAAAGTTCAGCATCAGGGAGCTGCTCTTCAATTTTGTAAGCTACAGCAACTTCACCCAGCAGGTTGGTTGCCCAGGACAGCATAAAGCACAAGAGTTGAGTTTCTTGCCACTATGAGCAAACCTCAAACCAGCTAATGATCCTCTGAAGGGCTACAGATCTAGAGAACACTGCTGCCACTGCTCCTGTTCTACTGAAGAACTGCCTTTCTAAGTAGACATTTTGTTGAAAGTTAAAGAAGTACTAATTCTCTTAAAGATGAAGAGTGCTCATAAAGGACACTGTACTGTTGGAAGCATCCCTATATACCTGACATAGTGTAAAAGCTTAACAATCTACACAGTACATTAACAGGCAAAGAGGCATTTTGTCAACCAAAGTTGAGAGATCTAAAATCAGATCTAGAGTGCCACAGCGTTATTGGAAATGAGTGTGGCATGCGTATGCACATCTATTCCCTGCTCTATTTATCAAAGTCACTGCTTGAGGCATTGAAAGAGAGGGGTCAAGTCTGAATAAATTAATTCATAGGTGAATTTTGGGCCAGCTAGATCATTGCTGTTGTTTGTGTAACACCACAGGCAAAACCCCCTGAAAAACAGATCCTCATTCTGATGCAATGACAGTATAAATTATGATTAACTCATCAATTTGCAATGGTTTGCAGCAAAACATGAGGTCTGGATCTGGCACATGAGTCACAAACTAGGTCTGAATCTGGCACATGATTCACAAACTAGGTCTGAATCTGGCATGTGATTCACAAACTACTGCATGAAGCAATGAACAGACCTCAAGAGCCAAGACGTGATCTGTCCGGCACACGGGGAAAAGGAGACCACTGCACAAGGTTCACTCTGTGCTGGCTGCCACAACTCATGATTTTTGTGCCTCTTTAATTGAGAGGCTGCACGGCAATCATATAATCATAGAATGGTTTAGGTTGGAAGTGACCTCAAAAATCATCTAGTTCCAACCCCCTGCCATAGGCAAGGGACACCTCCCACTAGGAGAGGTCACTCAAGGCCTCATCCAACCTGGCCCTGAACACCTCCAGGGAGGGAGCATCCACAACCTCCCTGGGCAACCTGTGCCAGTGTCTCACCACCCTCACTGCAAACAACTTTCTCCTAACATCCAGTCTAAATCTCCCCTCTGCCAGTTTAAACCCATTGCCCCTTGTCCTGTTATCACAAGACCTTGAAAATAAACCCTCCCCAGCCTTCTTGCAGACACCCTTCAGATACTGGAAGGCTACTAGAAGGTCTCCTGGAAGCCTTCTCCAGGCTGCAGAGCCCCAACTCTCTCAGCCTGTCCTCACAGCAGAGCTGCTGCAGCATCTGAGCATCNCACTCACACTGCAGCCTCAGCTTGAGCTTTTCATCACCCCAGACCCCCAGGTCCTTTTCCTCAGGTCTGCTCTCAGCCATTCCCCACCCAGCCTGGAGCTGTGCTTGGGATTGTGCCTACCCAGGTGCAGGACCTTACACTTGGTCTTGTTCTTGCTGAATTTTATGATGTTGGCTTGGGCACAGCTCTGCAGCCTGTCCAGGTCCCTCTGGATGGATCCCTGCCCTCTAGCAAGTCGACTGTGCCACACAGCTTGGTGTCATCTGCAGCCTTGCTGAGGGTGCACTGATTCCTCTGTCCATGTCACTGACAAAGATGTTAAACAGCACTGGTGCCAGCACTGATCCCTGAAGGATACACTTGGCCTCACTGTCCAGGTGGACATTGTGCCATTGGTCACCACTCTCTGCATCCAGACTGTTCCTTATCCAGCAGTGCTCCACCCATCCAGTCCATATTTTTCCAGTTTGGTGACCAGGATGCCATGTGGGACAGAGTCAAATGTGGAATGAGGCTGGCCATGCCCACTGCCCTTGAAGCTGAGTGTGGCAGTGGTCCATATGTGCTGTGGAAGTGGGCATGGACTATCCCTCCCCTCTGGGGAGGAAAGCAGACACAGCAATGTGTCTTACGGTCAGATATCCAATGGCTTCTCAAGGGAACGAATGAGTGGAGTAGCAAAGCCCAACTAATGGAAGCATTCAAGTGTCTCTTGGTGGGAACTGGGTGTCCAAGTTAGACTTTAGCTTCTGAAGGAAGCCCTAAGTGGTCATAGCATCTTTGGTGACTAAAAGGTCAATTTAAGCCATGCTCCTCCCAGGAGGCAGGAAGCACAGCTGTGGGGCTGCTCTCCTCTCCGGAATGGTTAAATCCTACAGCACTACAATTACATGGTTTGATACCTGTGATGAAAAACATGACCTCCTTTGCTGCTCAGAAGTGAAACTGATGTCAAGAACTGCTACATACCAGGAACTTACTCTGCTTTCTCTGACTTGGAAAACGAGTACAGTCCTGTTGTGCTGGGGCTGGCAGGGAGTGACGGCAGTGCTTGTAACATCCACGTGCAAGGTGTTTCCTTGACAGGCTAAGTAACACAGGTCCTGAGTCCACAGGACAGATTAAGGCTTATCTCAGTTCACTGAGTAAGCTTTAATAGGATGAAGGAGCCAGGAAGAATCTGAGGGTTTGCTGGGCAGCTGCTTTGGTCTAGCACAGAGCTCGGTTTTGTTTAAGTGGGCGCTAATAACATTCCTGCCCACTGGTGTCATGACCCCACAGTTTCACTGTGATAAAATTTCATCAAAACAGTAATTTTACACTCTCAGAACCTTTGAAACAAATTCTTTTCTGTATAAGTTTACAATGACTAGAGACATAAATTGACTGCAGAAAACTAGGCACTGAAAGCAGTGAAGGTTTTCAAGTGCATTCAATGGTGAAAAAGGTCAATTTCACTCTTAAGTAGTCTATGTTGGTATGGGAACTCAAAAACATTTTATCATTGAACAAGGAGATTTTAAGATCTGAGAGCTTCAGAAAGAAATATCATTTTTGGAAGATACAGATTTGAATGTCTGGGTTTTTTTCTCCTTGTCTTCCTTGGTTTTTTCCAAACAAACTTTGTTAATTTTGCTTTGCAATGTTGGCAGCAACTAAACAAGCATTAAATCAGAGACATAAGTAATGTCCATGTAAGATTTCAAATGATGAGTCAGGGGGGCATGGATCATGCCGTGTAGACATCTGTACCTAGCTCTTGAAAAACATCTTTTATGAATTGATGCTTTGGCCATCCAAAAATACTTGTGTTACTAGTCAAAGGTTGGGGAGATAGCTGTGAAGAGACTGGAAAAAAGTAACAAAGATCAACTCCTACACATGAAGAACAACAACAGTGCTCTGTAGTGCCCTGGTTTTCCTTTCACTTTTGTTTCTATTCTCTTTCAAAGAAAACACTGAAAGAAGCTCTATTTCCTCCAGATGAGGTAGGCCCTCCCTGAACAATTCTCACAAACTCTCTTCAGCAGGCAAGAATTTGCTTTGAAATCAGTTTACCACCTTTTAATTGATCCTTCACAGAGCTCCCTTTCAGTCTTACGAATTTCTCAACCATGCTAAACACAGTGAGAAGCAGATTATTATTTTTTTGTTGTTGTTCAAAATTCTTTCATGCATATATAAAATTCTATAGTTCTGAGGCTGCTGCAGAGAGCTACTTTGCAGCAAGTGAATGACAGTCTCACTAGCCCTGCTCAGAAACAGATTGGGATACTGCAAAGCAGGAGTCCAAAAATGTCACATTTACCTCAGCAATCATAGGAGGAGTACCATGAGCTCACACTCAAGTCAATATTAATCACCCCATCTGACATATGTGTTGGGATTACACACATCTGAACTGTTTTGCCACCCAGACTGATTGCTGCAAAGAGCCAGACAAATAAACCCCCTCCTGCCACATTCAACAGGGATTTGGGGATTACTTTGTTATATGATGATGAAAGAAAAAAACCCTGATTTTCCTGCAAATGGTTGAGTGCAATGTACTTACATCTCCTAAAGATCTTCTCAATAGTCAGGAAAGATGAAGAGAACTTCATTTTAATTTTCCCCTGTAATTGTACTGAGAACTCCCACCTGCATTCTTGCACTCAGGTTTATGGATATTGAGCAGGACACAAAATTTCATACTGCCTGCAGCAATGATGTGAAAGTGAAGTAACTCAGGTCTCTATACCTCTGGGTTGATGAAAAGCTCAACATGAGCCTGCAGTGTGCACATGCAGCCCAGACAGCCAACCAAGTCCTAGGCTGCATCAAGAGCAGCGTGGCCAGCAGGGCAAGGGAGGGGATTCTGCCCCTTTACTCTGCTCTCGTCAGACCCCACCTGGAGTACTGTGTGCAGTTCTGGAACCCTCAGCACAGGAAGGACATGGAAGTGTTGGAGTGGGTCCAGAGGAGGGCCACAAAGATGATCAGAGGGCTGGAGCAGCTCTCCTATGAGGACAGGCTGAGGGAGTTGGGGCTCTTCAGCCTGGAGAAGAGAAGGCTTCGAGGGGACCTTAAAGTAGCCTTCCAGTATCTGAAGGGGACCTACAGGAAGGCTGGGGAAGGATTATTTACAAGGTCCTGCAATGACAGGACAAGGGGCAATGGGCTTAAACTGGCAGAGGGGAGATTTAGACTGGATGTTAGGAGGAAGTTCTTTACAGTGAGGGTGGTGAGGCACTGGAACAGGTTGCCCAGGGAGGTTGTGGATGCTCCCTCCCTGGATGTGTTCAAGGCCAGATTAGATGAGGCCTTGAGTGAGCTGTACTAGTGGGAGGTGTCCCTGCCTATGGCAGGGGGTTGGAACTAGATGATCCTTGAGGTCCCTTCCAACCTTACCATTCTATGATTCTATGATTCTATCTGGATCTGAAATCCTAATTTTCCATGGCTACGCTGTCAGCAGACCATAGCACTGCTGTCTCTGCTGATTTTAAAGCATCTGCAGATAGTGCTGAGTTGGTTATCATTCACAGTCTTTCTAAAATCAAGGTGTTGAAATCCCAGTGAAAGTCAGTGGGCACCTCATACGTCATACATATGCCTTTGGAAAACTTCTTTCAAGGCTCAACGGTTTGGAGAAAAATCTTGCAAGAAGGAGTCTTAGAGGTTTGAAAATCAACCAAAGAAACCTAAACAAACCCAAAAGCAACTCAACATGCACCTGGCATTCAGGCACCGGGACATCAAGCCTGTTGAGCCAGCAGTGGGTGTTTGCAGCCCAGAAAGCTAATTGCATCCTGGGCTGCAGCTTGAGAAGTGTAGCCAGCAGGATGAGCGAGGGGATTCTCCCCCTCTACTCAAGACTGTCATGTGTCCAGCTTTGGAGTCCCCAGCACAAGAACTACATGGACCTGCTCGAGCAGGTCTGCAGGAGAGCCATGAAGATGATGAGAAGGCTGGAACACCAGCCCTGCAAGGGCAGGCTGAGAAAGTCGGGGTTGTTGAAGCTGGAGAAGAGAAAGCTTCTGAGAAACCTTATAGGAACCTTCCAGTTCTTAAAGGGGAGGGTAAGGAAGGAGTCCTTGTCAGGGAGTGTAGTGATGAGCATCAATGGTTTTATACTGAATGAGACTATCTTTAGATGAGATATTAGGAAGAAATTTCTTCAGTGCAAGGGTACTGTGACAGTGGAACAGGTTGCCCAAGGAGGTTATGGATGCCCCGTTCATGGAAGTGCTCAAGGTTCAAGTGTTAAGGTTGGATGGGACTTTGAGCAACCTGGTCTAGTAGAAGCTGTCTCTGCCCATGGTGGACAGGCTGGAACGAGGTGATCTTTAAGGTCCCTTTCAATGCCAATCAGTCTGATTCTACGGTTGGGGGAAGGAATCCTGGCTGAGGGGTTGCAGTGGCAACCTTGGGCTGCAGCTCACATCACAGGTCAAAGTTATGAGCCCACAGGCACTCTTCTGTGAAGCACCAGCTCTCCAAGAGAAGCTGTGGAGAAGGACAACACAGCTTGGAACCTGGAAACTCGAGGTCTCTCCTTACTCCTAACCAGAGCCTTACTCTCTCTATTCTCTATTTCCACCATTCCTCAGTAGAGACAGCTCAGAAATACCATGCAACGTGACAGCGGAGACACAACCTCCACACTTGGCGGCAGGCAGGAGGAGGTGCATGTCCCGATAATTGCTGGGTGCCCCGACAGGACCCACAGCCCCCGCCCGCTCAGCGAGACTAAACGGGGCGGGGGGAGGCCGAGTCCCGCCCGCTCTGTTTCGCTCCCTCGGTTGGCCGCGGGGCTGGAGCTGCCGGGGGCGGGCAGCCGGGGCGGGGAATGCGGGGTGCGGGCTGCCGGGGGCCGCACTAAGCAGCGGGACAGCGGCGGGTGAGCCCCCTCTCGGCACGGCCTTGAGCCCACAGCCCGGCCCCCCGCCCGCCGGCGGGACGAGCCTCCCGAACGAGGAGCGCAGGCCTGCCAGCCATGATGCTGCCCGCGGCCGGTCCCAGCCCCGGGCTGACCTGCGGGCTTGTGCTCGTCGGCGCCGTGCTCCTGCAGTCCGTCTGCGTGGCCGTCACCTTCCTCTACTTCACCAACGAGCTCAAACAGGTTGGTGGGGGCAGGCGGCCGTGGGGGGACCTCGCTCTCTCCCTTCGTTGTTTTTTGTGGGCAGGCGACAACCGGAGTGCCGTGTCCCGTGCAGAAGCGGCTGCAGGTTTGCCCTGCGGGCGGAGCTGGGGGCAGCTCCCGAGGGTGTTTGGCTGGAGAGCTGCGGCCCCCGGCGCTCTGCAGACAAAGGGCTTCGCGGTGTCTGCCCGCTCCTTTGTCCGGGACGGCCGTGGGCCGAGGGGATCCGGCACGGGCTTCAAGGCAAGAGCGTTCACCGGGTTTTTGCATCTTTTTAAGTTAAGCATTTTTGCGGAGAAGTGGCAAAATATACCCTTCGTTAGAGGGCCAAACTTGCCGTCTCAGCGTTTTGCAGTGCCCCCACAGCACTGCAGAAACAACACCGGCAGCGTCTGCCAGCTGGGTGGTAATGCAGACAACAAGGAAAAAAAAGACTGAGAAAAGCTGAGACGTCTTGTAAATGCCCTCTCTAGGAAAATACATACTTTCTTAAGAGAGTGCCTAATCCCAAAGGAACTTCACCCGGGCACAAACACTGCAGGACTCCTCAGAATTACTTGTAAAGTACCCATTGTGTAGTCTGGATGCATTGATTTCCCTCAAGCCCGCTAGAAGCTGCTTAACCCCTTTTTCTGCAAAATACTACTTGCATTGCAAGAAAATGACATTTACTTGACATTTCCATGAGGTTTAGTGTGTGTGGTCATGCTTTTAACTGCCCCCCTAGTACTCAGGGTTTCCCTGCGTGCCTTGCCCAAAGTGTACTATCCTGCTGTAGTTGTTTACCAGTAGGTTGCTTTCCCTGGCAGAAAGGTAAAGCTAAGTGTTGGTAGCTGTGCTACAGCTTCAGAAATTACTGCATAAATGTAAAATGTTATGTTACCTGTAAAATATGTGTTACCTGTGCATTTTAGACCACACAAAATTCAATAGGTGGTGGCTTCTGAGATGTCAGAGTCCTCTGTGAAGCCCATTGTTGAAGGATAAACAGTATGCTACAATAGGAGTCAATGCTTATAGCTTGCAAATGCATGAACCAGATTGTCCTGCAAAGTTTGTAGCTGTGGCTGTCCTGTACATGGTTAAATGGAGGAGTCACAGAGATATGTTGGTTTTATGAAACCAGGTAATAATTCTGACAATAAAGAAAATTAGATGAGTGCATTCTGGTCTCTTCACGCATGCAGTTCAGAGTCCTTTGCTAACAAGCTCACCGGTCTAAATAATTAGTAACCACACTTACCTTCTCCTTTCCTTTATTCAAAGATATACACCCGGTACACAACCACATGTAATTATACTTGCCCAAAAGAAAACTCCCTATTTCTGAAGAATAACCAGCTTGCACTTGGTGTGAAAAGCTAAATCTACCCACGATGAAGCTGTGCTGGGCTACAAAATAAAAGGCTGCTGGCTCTGAAGGCATACCTAAGTACATCTACTTGCATGTGCCATCTGTTGCACAACAAACAGGGAAGAAGCTTATCTAGACACACAGTCTCCTGCCCCGTGTGCACACAATGCACGTGGAAGAAATCTCAAAAGGTAGACTGCAATTTCTGCCTGCTCATTTTTCTTCTCTTTCTTGTTCACAGTATCAGTGTTTCTGCAGCTTCACCTGTGGCTGCACAGACCACAGATACTTTTGTTTTCACAGAAGTAGCAGTTTTGTTTGTTTGTTTGTTTTTTTCTTTCTACATCTGTAGTAGTCTGACTAGTTTAAATATGGCCTTTTGTTTTACAGTTTTATTATGGGAGGAAGTGTTGAGACACAAGCACAATAAAGTCCATTATGCTTCAGGATACAGGCCTGCAAGGGAAATAACTCTCAGACTTCCTTCTGTTTTGAAAACTCAGTCCACGCACCACTCTTAGAGTAGGGGAGAAGCATACAAGATCTTTGAAGACTTTGTGTCCTCAAAGATGCCAGCACTACAGACAAACCTCACTCAAGTAAGGCTAACAACCCATCAGTGCCCAACTTTCTCTACCCCTAAAACAGAAACACCAGTCCTTCAGTACCCTCTGGTGCTGACACAGCGTTGCACTCCCTGAGGAGTTCAGAATACATGCAAAATACTGTTCCAACTCCACGACAGTAAAATGCTTTGGGGCAAGTCTGCCAGCTATGGAGAAAGCAGTAATGCAGAATTGTTTGCTTCCATACTGGAAGGAGGAGCTCAGAGGTGGACTCTAGCAGCTCTGGTAAGAGAATCAGAATCTTAGAATAGCTTGGAATGGACCTCAAAGCTCATCCAGTTCCAACACCCTCCCACAGGCAGGGACACCTCCCACTAGTGCAGGTCACTCAAGGTCTCATCTAGCCTGCCCTTGAGCACTTCACGGAGGGAGCAGCCACAACCTGCTTGGGCAGCCTGTGCCAGTGTCTCACCACCCTCACTGCAAAGAACTTCCTCCTAACATCCAGTTTCAGTGTCCCCTCTGCCAGTTCAAACCTATTGCCCCTTGTCCTGTCATTACAAGACCTTCCTTGTAAATAGTCCCTCCTCAGCCCTCCTGCAGGCCTCCTTTCAGATACTGGAAGGCTAATACAAGGTTTCCTCAAAGCCTTCTCCAGGGTGAAGAGCCCCAGCTCTCGTAGCCTGTCCTCATAGCAGAGGTGCTCCAGCCCTCTGAGCAACTTCATGGTGACATCTCAGCTAATCTTTCTTTTTTTAAACTCATGCAACTTTTTTAATTCCTCAAACTCTGTTACAGAAGGCAGTAGAAGCCAGTATAGTTAATCTGTCAGAGCCCTTAGTTTTGAGCATGGTTTTACCTCAATAAACTCTTAATTCCTTTAATGAGAAATCTGATTTAAGAGGGTCAGTCTGCTCCTCAGCAAAGACACAGGAACATTCACAAGCACTTGTAGTGGTGGTCCCATTTCACAAAATTCATTTCAGGTAGTAGCTGAATCTCAGTAGTCTGCTGCTATAGGCTGAAGGTGCTATTGGACCTGGTAAAACTGGCAGCGTGAATGAATTCCATTCCTGGAGTGGAAAATCTCTTCCTAAACACTTTTGTTTTCTAACAAGCAACTTCCATTTGGTGTTTTCAATACTCCAGTCTCAAAGACAGCTGAAATTGGCACTTACAAGATAAACATATCTGTGTGGCAAACAAAATCACACTTCTTTAACATAAGAAGAATGAAATTTAAATGTTAAACATCCAGAAGTCTTTGTTTGTTTGTTTGTTGAACGCTTTGTTCGTTGCTGATTGCTGTTTCTTACAAGTTCTGGTAGTAATTGGTTGGCACAAGCCTTACCTTTATAAAGCTGTTGGGGCAGCCACTGAGTCCAGAGCAGGCAGGAGCTGATCTCTGCTGGCATTTGCTGCTGGAGGTGGCAAGTTGTGAGCTGTACATGAAGCCACAGCGCCAGCTGGAGTTGGGAGTGTCGCTTGGGAAGAGCTTTCCGCTCCGATGTCAGCTCTCCCCGTCAGATCCCTGTGGAACTAACAGCAGTTTTGTCATTCATTCCAACTAATCCATCCGAAAGAAAATGTGCTTTCTCTGTGACTAGAGAGTGGGGACACAGGCCCATGTCACAAGCATTCAGGATCATAAGTTTATTTGGACCCAAATTCTGAAATTTCTGTTGTCTGGACTTTGTTGTGGACCGTTAGGTCAAATGCAGTTACAGAGATGCCAAACTGGATACAGGGAGGATGCAGTATGAATATATACCAGCAAAAGCCTGGATTTTAAGTAGGTTTGGTTGAAAAGACAGAATGAAAACTGCATTTAAGGTCTGGTATTTGATTTAATTCTTGATCATTTGTGGAGAA
Source organism: Eubucco bourcierii (assembly GCA_013396675.1). Taxonomy (NCBI): domain Eukaryota; kingdom Metazoa; phylum Chordata; class Aves; order Piciformes; family Ramphastidae; genus Eubucco; species Eubucco bourcierii. The sequence continues at coordinate 71,828 of VWZE01005398.1, read as the reverse complement.
AAAAAAAGCCCTTGTGCAAAAGAGATGTTTTTCATGCATGACTAGGGCCACTGAAGAATCCACAACATTAGTGATGTGACTGTTGAATTTTCACAAAGACTACTTAGTTGAGTGCCAGACACCAAATCTATGCCCATGGAGATAATGTGAGTATATTTTTCTATTAGGTATCCCATCATAGTTAAATAATGGTGTAAAATCAGGATGAATTACTTGTGGTGTCTGTATAGTCATATCACAGAAATACTCAGGTTGGAAAAGCCTCTCAGAATCACCAAGCCCAACCTATAACCCTACTCTACAAGATTCACCTGAAACCATATTCCTAAGCACCACCCTTAAACACATCCAAGGTTGGTGACTCCACTACCTCCCTGGGCAACTCATTCCAGTCCCTGACTACTCTTTCTGTGAAAAACTTCTTCCTAATGTCCAATCTAAACCTCCCCAGCCTCAGCTTGAGTCTATTCCCCCTCGTTCTGTCTCCATTGACCTGTGAGCAGAGCCTAGCAGCAGCCTCTCCACAGTGTCCCTTCAGGTAGCTGTAGACCTGAATAACTTGCACCATACTAGCAAATGCTTAAAAAGGTAAGAAGTCAATTTAGTGACATACCTCAGCTGGACATCTGCAAGCACATCACAGGTGAAAAAATCCTGGCTTTCCCTTCTGCTGCAGCTCCGGGACACCTACTCCAAGAGTGGCATTGCTTGTCTCACCGGGGAGGAAATGGGAAATTTCATCCAAAACTTGGATCTCATTGAAAGTGAAGATAGAGTGGCTGATCCCTGCTGGCAAGTAAAGTGGCACCTGGGCAAGTTAATTAAAAAGGTATTTGGGAGCTGACATGCTGAAACCATGTGCTTAGTGGTACTACAATTCAGAGAATCCTAATAGCAAAGTCAAGGTGGGGGGTGGCTCAGATATTGTTTTTTTGCAGAGCTGTAGTCAAGCCACGGCCTCAGCTGCAGAGTGCTTGCACTGAAGCAAATAGAACAAACCCTAACTGGTTTCACCACATTCAGAAAATAAAGAGAAGCAGCAAATTTCAGGCATAGGAAATACCTCAGGGTAGAAGTGTTTGCCTCGAGCTTGTTTTCTGCCTGCCCATACAGATCACACTGCTAGCAGAGCTGTCACAGACTCTTTGGAAATACATGGAGACTGGCTTGAGAAAATGAGGTGAAACATAGCATGAGGAGGAGTAGAAAGGTGCTGAAGGAATGATTCTGTCATGGGCTGTTTAATGTATGAGGGGAGGAAAGAAAGGGCATTGGGCATTTGGCTCAGCACCTTCACAGCTCAGTGGTCTCCTGCATGACTTGCACACACCACCAGAGAATGAGGTGTCCTGTGTGACTTGCACACAACACATACAATTTGGGCTATAGAGAAGGCAATAAACCTGGCTGAAAAATCAGAATGGCTGAAATCTTCTGGAATGGTTATCAAAATCCCAGCTCCAGCATGTAAAACAGCTCATCTGTAAAAATTCACTTCTGGCTGAAACTTACCTGGCAAATCTTGCAGTCCCTGTGTTTGTATTCATAGGTTTCAGCTCCTTTGGTTTAGAACTCTCTGAACTTCTGCATAGAGAAAACACATTTTGTGGACAGCATGATTGCTTAAAAAAAAGAGATAGCCTAGGTAATGATGAGCAAAGTAATGGTGGTGATAGTGATGATAATGTTAATGGTGATGGTTGTAGTAATGGTAATATGATAGGTAGATGGTAGGTAGGTGGAAAGGTAGGTAGGTAGGAAGAAAGGAAGGAAGGGCAGAAAGGAAAGAAAGGAAGGAAGGAAAGAAGAAGGAAAGAGGAAGAAGGAAAAAAAGGAAGGAAAGAAAGAGAAAGAAAGGGAAAGAAAGAAAGAAAGTAAAGTAAAGTGGCAGGGCAGAACCCATCAGTAAGTGGCAATACAGGGCCCATGACAGTCATCCAGATAAATCATCTCAAACTATCTACATAAAGCAGCTCAAACCATCCACATGCTGCAGCTGCAGCATTGTCAGTAAGCAAACTGGTTCCTTTCAGCAGTCAGCAAATAGTTACAAAGAAGGAGCATGCACAAAGTAAGATAAGGTGGTTTAAAAGCTTAGGCAGATAGATAGGTGTAGGTATAAAACCAAATGGAATTTAAGTTCTCAGAGCTAAGATCTCACAGAGGTGCACTCTGCCAAGTATTCTGTGATCAGAGGCTGATGCTCCTACAGTGTAGCTCTTAATTTGAGAAAAGCATGAGGATCAAAGTCTTAAAGCCCAGATGGTTGAGCTCTCTTTAAAGTGTTTCCCCATGTAGTTAATTTCATAAAGGGTGTAAATGTAGGACTACATTATTACCACAAACTAATGGGGTTCTTTACTTGCTTGTTGATCAAATCCAGCATACCTTTTGCTCATGGGCTTGAGAAAGCAGTGTCTTTTTTCATGCACCTCTTGATTCTTGCAGACATGCTCATTCATTTTCTCTGTCTTTGTTGGCAGATGATGTCAAGAAGCTACGAGGAAAACGTATCTGCAGTCAATGGTATAGTAACTTTATTAACTGCCAAAAAGGAACCTGATCTGTGGTGGCTGAAGGAATTCTTTTAAAGTGCAGAAGACACTGACTAAGATCTTGTACTGGCAGCAAGTCGTCAAAAAATGATTGCTTATTACTGGAAGGCAAACTTTCAGCAGCCAGAAATAGAGTGGGGTGGTTAGAGCAAGGTAACCAAGGTGAATGCCAAGGACTCAGCCTCTAGATCCCAGACCCATTTAAACAGTCTGCTCTTCTGGGAGCAAGCAGCATTAATCTGCTATGCACATCAGTCACTTAAAGAATAGCTTTGCTGAAGCTCCTACAGCTGTAAAGCTTCTGCTGAAGCTCATGCAGCACTAAACACATTGAGCAAGAGCATTATGACATCCAAGTGGAAATTCAGAGTAAAGGTGTTGAATACTGAAAGGATGCTTACTGATAGAATCCTAGGATGGTTTAGGTTGGAAGGGCCCTCAAAGATCATCTAGTTCCAACCCCCGCAGTAGGCAGGGACAGCTCCCACTAGAACAGATTGATCAAAGCCTCATCCAGCCTGGCCTTGAACACCTCCAGGGAGGGAGCAGCCACAACCTTTTCGTGTTGCGGGCTCCAGAACTGTACACAGATCATGAATGTGAAAATATGGTACTGTGGGTTATTTTGTCTGTTGGCAGTTTGGGGATGGGAGGAGAAAAAGAGTAACAAATAGTTGTGTAAAGGCATTCTCAAGGAGAGTGAGAGTGAAATTTCAGTCTTACTGGCTAACATACCCAGCATTCAGTCTATGGTGTAGTTAAACATGGCCAGCAGGGCAAGGGAGGGGATTCTGCCCCTTTACTCTGCTCTCCTCCAGATCCCATCTGGAGTACTGTGTGCAGTTTTGGAGCCCCCAGCACAGGAAGGACATGGAACTGGTGGAGCAGGTCCAGAGGAGGCCACCAAGATGCTCAGAGGGCTGCAGCAGCTCTGCTGTGAGGACAGGCTGAGAGAGTTGGGGCTCTGCAGCCTGCAGAAGAGAAGGCTTCCAGGAGACCTTAAAGTAGCCTTTCATTATCTGAAGGGGGCTACAGGAAGGCTGGGGAGGGACTATTGACAAGGTCTTGGAATGACAGAACAAGGGGCAATGGGTTTTAAATGACAGAGGCAAGATTGAAAGTGGATGTTAGGAGGAAGTTGTTTGCAGTGAGGGTGGTGAGACACTGGCACAGGTTGCCCAGGGAGGTTGTGGCTGCTCCTTCCCTGGAGGTGTTCAAGGCCAGGTTGGAGGAGGCCTTGAGTGACCTCTCCTAGTGGGAGGTGTCCCTGCCTATGGCAGGGGGTTGGAACTGGGTGATCCTTGAGGTCCCTTCCAACCTTACTATTCTATGATTCTATGGCATACCTGTTCCTTAAAATCAGACCAAGTGGGAGAGTTGTTCTTTAATACATCCTAGCTTCTAACATCAGGTTTGTTTTCTGGTCTTTCCTCAGCTGAAAAAGCTCTGAGTCTGTCACAGAGCGAGAGGCTGCAGTCGCATGCTCCCATCCACAGGATCGCCGCACATCTGACGGGCAGCAGCAGCAGGAAGAACTCCCCATCCCTACGCAGTAAGGAAGAGCCTTTAAAAACAGTTAAAGATCACAGAAATTACTCTCTTGTTGCTAGCCTCATGCTTCCATATACTTCTTAATACTTGCATTTTACTAACAGTAAGAAACAAATCGTAAAAAAGTTGTCCCAGGCAATGATTTTTTTCAGCCAGCTCTCACAGAGCAGGGAGAAAGACCATTCCCTCTGGACATCTCTCTTAACTTTTCTTCTGGAACCTTCATTTGGGGAAAAGAATAAATATCCTTCCTAATGTGAAGTTTCTCTCTTTTCTTTCCTTTAATTTCCTCCTCGAAGTTGTGTGAGTCCCAGCTGCTATGGTGACAGAGCTATTAGAAATGCGAGACACACACACAGGAGAGATTTGACATTCAGGCCATATTAACAGAAGGCTTGGTAGGGTTTCTGCAGCTTTGGAGGGTATCAGACACAAAAGGCCATTTAAACTTGGTTACTAAGGAATGGTGTAATGATCTTTCTCTTGATTTGGGTGCACAAAAGTTAAAAATAAAGGTAGTTCACATGAAAACTTGGATGTGGCACTAGTCGATGTGGTGGTGTTAGGTCTTAATCTGGACTTGATGGTCAGAGGATCACAGGGTGTCAGGGGTTGGAAGGGACCCAAAGAGATCGAGTCTAACCCTCCTGCCAGAGCAGGACCAGACAATCTAGCTCAGGGCACAAAGGAATGCACCAGACAGGCTTTGAAAGTCTCCAGAGAAGGAGACTCCACAGCCTCCCTGGGGAGCCTGTTCCAGTGCCCTGGGACCCTTATAGTAAAGAAGTTTTCCCTTGTGTTGAACTGGAACCTCCTGTGCTGCAGCTTATATCCATTGCTCCTTGTCCTAGGGGAGCAAGTGAGCAGTGCCTGTGCCCCCCTCCTGACCCCCAACCCTCAGATATTTATAAACAATTATTAGATGCCCTCTCAGCCTTCTCTTCTCCAGACTAAGCAGCCCCAGGTCCCTCAGCCTCTCCACATAAGGTCCTCAGAGGTCTATTCCAACCTCAATAATTCTGTGTTGTTCTCAGTGTGATTCCCATGTAGAGCTAAGCAGCTCTCTCTTGGACCTTCACATTGCTTTGAGAATGGACCTAATGAGCCACTGGGCAGAGCAGGTTTCCTTACTTTGTTGTTAGAAACCAGACTCCCCAGCTGCTAGAAAGGCCTGCTCCCACTAGCAGACTCCTGGCTTCACTAACTGGCTTTGAATTTAACTTATTCTCACTTTTTTTTTTTTTTGTTCCCCCAAGTAGATTCCTTGCCCAGAAGAGGTGTTGGACACAAAATAAGCAACTGGGAATCAAGGAAAGGCCACTCTTTCCTTTACAACGTGGAGCTGAGAAATGGCGAGCTGGTGATACCTCAGACAGGCTTTTACTACATCTACTCACAAACCTATTTTCGTTTCCGTGAAAACGAGAATGAGGATTCAGATCTCTTGGTCCAAATCAGGAACCCCAAACAGCTTGTCCAATATGTTTACAAACTGACTAATTACCCAGAGCCCATTTTGCTCATGAAAAGTGCAAGAACAAGCTGCTGGTCCAAAAAGGCAGAATATGGACTTTACTCCATTTACCAAGGTGGTGTCTTTCAGCTGAAGAGCGAGGACAGGATTTTTGTCTCTGTCAGTAATAGTGACATAGTTGACATGGACAAAGAAGCAAGTTTTTTTGGAGCCTTTATGGTTGGTTAAAAGATTGGAACCAGAAGAAGCCAGTTTTCCTAGGCAGGACCAGCTTAAAATTCTTTCAAATATGTGGTGGTAAGGAGAAGCTTTAACAATGCCACCAATACCAGACTCCCTTTTCTCAGCTCATTCAGCACGAGGCCTGATTCTGCAAACTGCTGTTCCACCAGCAGAAGCTGGCTGCAGCTCGGATGGAGATGCTTTATGCAGGCACAGGCACCGTGGCCTGCTGCCTGCACAGGCTGGGAGTGTGTGAGGATTTCACATGCCACAGATCATACTTTTGGCCAGAACTCCAGCCAAGCAAGAACAACTCAACCACCACCTCCAGAGATGCTTCACACCACAGTATCACAGTATCACCAAGGTTGGAAGAGACCTCAAAGATCATCAAGTCCAACACGTTAGCACAGACCTCAAGACCAGACCATGGCACCAAGTGCCATGTCCAAACCCGCCTTGAACACCTCCAGGGACGGTGACTCCACCACCTCCCTGGGCAGCCCATTCCAGCAGTCAATGACTCTCTCAGGCAAGAACTTTCTCCTCACCTCCAGCCTAAACTTCCCCTGGCACAGCTTGAGACTGTGTCCTCTTGTTCTGGTGCTGGTTGCCTGAGAGAAGAAGGTAACTTCCCCTTGGCTACAACCACCCTTCAGGTAGTTACAGACAGCAATAAGGTCCCCCCTGAGCCTCCTCTTCTCCAGGCTAACCAATCCCAGCTCCCTCAGCCTCTCTCCATAGGGCTGTGCTCGAGGCCTCTTCCCAGCCTCGTTGCCCTTCTCTGGATACGTTCAAGTACCTCAATGTCCTTCTTAAATTGAGGGGCCCAGAACTGGACACAGCAGGCAGGTTGGAAGATCCTCTAGGTCCAGTTACTCAAGGCTGAGACTGAACATCCCATTCTTTTCATGGTCTCCATTGGGACCCCATCTTGAATGGTTTGACTCCTGCAAGCGGCGTGTGCAAGGACTGCTTCCTGGATGCCTGTGAAGTTGCTCTGGAAGTTTTTGTTTGAACCTGAATTTGACAGAAGTTGAAAAGCTGTTAGAAACTCAAACGACCCCTCTTCATCTCGTCTAACCAAGCACTTAAGCACCTAATTAATTTGAAGCACACAGTCTGACTAAATCAGGTTATTTACATGCTTGAAATTAAATAAGTGCTTAAGCATTTTTCAGGATCAGGGCTTGAGTAAACACATTTGTCTTAATCAGGATATTGTACAGAAAAGCAGCTGCTGAAATGGCACCAGAGAGGTTTTGAGATCAATCAGTGTTTTGATCAGCACATGATGGTAGTGTCTATTTACTTAATTGCTGTGCTGCAGAGGTTTCATTGAGCTTCCCATAGGTTCAGTAATGTACTTGCTGGTACCCTTGTTGACNGTTTTTTTTTTTGTAAACATTGAATCCTGTTAGACATTTGCCACAAATTAAGCATGACATAGCTCTGCCATATTTATTTGTACTGGCCTGTATTTGGTAGGGTGTAATGCTGAATAACACCCCCCCTATGACTAATGTTTTAAGGAAAATGGACACAACTATCTGTACTTAAACAGGAGTTGCATATTAAGGCAGTGCCATTTTGATTTTGGGAATGGTTGGACAATTTTCTTTTTTTTCTTTTCTTTTTTTTTTTTTTAATGCCATAATTTGTTTTTAGAACTGGCTGCTAGATTTCTTAACTCTGAGTAGAACTGTTTTCTAATTAAATATAAAAACAACAGGGTAAAAAATATTTCCACATGGGCTAGATCCACAGCAGAAGTCAAGCAGCATAAATCAGCACATCAGTAACATTGACAGCAGAGCGACGCCAGTTTGCATCATGAATGTATTTTGCACAGGTTCAGAGGAAACTGGGGAAAAGAAGGTGAAAGTGGAAGAAAACTGGAGGGAAAGGAAGACAGTTGTTCTGCAAGTGCTGCTTTGGTTCAGTGGAATGATGCCAGCAGCAAGTCTGGTTGTCTGTGTTTGAATACACTATAAGGTTGCTGTGGGGGCCCTCACGTTTGGTGATGGAGTCACTGTCCAGCTGTCGCCCAGGGAGCTCCTGAGCGCAGGTGCATCGTTCGTCTGACTGCAAGAGGAAATGAGTAAGACACAGGCACCTGGCTTTGTTTGGTCATGCAGAAAAGCAGGTATGTGGGTTTACTTCCAATACCTGCATTTGAGCAGCAAGAGGAGAATTTCAGGAGTGCCCTTCCCCTTTGACAGTTTGGGCAAATAAATGCACTGCTGCTAAGTTTCTTCCTGCTGGTCTAACATAGCTTCACATGTACAGTGGTAATCAAACACGTGAAATTCTCCCTTGCTGGGACACTTTGGGTTGCCTTGTTCTCAAATCATCTGTTTTCATCAGAACAGAAAGTAGTTCTACCTGTCTCTACCTGATTTCAGTATTTAATTTCAAATTTTTTTGCCTTCCAGGTAGGGCTAGAGAGAACAAAGCCATTCTCTGCATATCCAGATGTCTACTAGACTGGAGGAATGATTTCTCTAGGTTCTCCTTGCACATAGACCAGGCTTTTCCATCCTAGCACAGGACTAACACAAGTTAATAGGTTTGAGAGAGGGTTTTTTTAGCAGTTTATTACATTAAAAAGTTGTTTGTTTAAGAAGTGTTATTTTAGGAGGTTAAAATCTATCTGAACTGCGTGAAAGGATTTAGGATTTACTGGTGGCAGCCTAGAGTCAGAAACTCTCACTGTGGCTAAGAACCAGTTTGGGTAATGGGCAGGGGTCGTGGCTGCTAGAAAGGCCTGGAAGGAAACCTTGAGGACACCACAAACATGCGACTGATGCTAAGACAAACTGCTACACAGAGGTGGTTTCACTCTGTGTTCCCTCCTGAACTCTCAATATATGCCAAGCCTGATGTCACTTAGGAAACACTGCCTGCCCTTACCTTCCCCTTTTTTAAACCTAAATACACATATTCTTGGTCTCTGGATGCAGAGCATACTGCAACAGGGATCACACCAAATAATCTTACTCTGTTTCCAAACAGTCCAAAACCAGGCTTGCCAGATACTGTCTAGGGGGGAAAATATCAAGCAATAATGAGACAGAACACCTTTGAAGACCAGTGGACAGAAAGATACAGCAACTTCTGTTTGTACATTTGCACCTTGAATCCTACTTCTCATCTCACTTTCTCTTGAATGACAAATGTAGCAGATTTTTATTTGTGGTTGTAGATTGTGGTGACATGTAAATACTGTGATTTTTTTCTACAGGCATTTTGCATAAAACATTTCTAGTAAATAGTTACTTAGTCTTGCAGTGATAATTGTTGTCATCTGATGGCTTCCAGAACAACAGCCCTGCTGAAAATAATATCCCTAACGTTGGTACCAGTCATGATCCATGAAGTGCCACTGGCAGTTGCCAGCAAGGGGACAGGGACCATTTACACAGGTGTTGTAAAGCAGAATTAAACTGGAGACTCCTAATGTTGAAAAATGTAGGATTGTTTTGGTTAGAAATAGCTTTTAAGATCATCAGGCCCAGCCATTAACCCAACACTACCCAGACCACCACAAAACCATGTCACTAAGCACCATAACTACGCTTTTAAATACCTCCAGGGATGGGGACTCCACCATTTCCCTGGCCAGCCTGTTCCTAGGCTTGACAAGTCTTTAAGAGACATTTCTGCCCAATGTAAAGCTCCCCTGGCACAACTTGAGATTGTTTCCTCTTGTCCTGTCAGGAGAAGAGGCAGACTCCTACCTTGCTACAACCTCCTTTCAAGTAGTTGAGAGGTCTCCCCTCAGCCTCCTTTTCTTCAGACTGAACAAGCCCAGATCGCTCATCTGCTCCTCATAAGACTTGTTCAAACCCTTCTCTGGGCATACTCCAGTACCTCAACATCTTTATTGTACTGAGGGGTCCAAAACCATCATAGAACCATAGAATGGTCCATGCTGGAAGGGACCTCCAAAGGTCATGTAGTCCGACACACTACCCTCCCCATTCTAGTCATCGGACATCCTCAGCTAGACCAGGTTGCTCAGAGCCCCATCGAGCCTCACCTGGAATCTTTCCAAGACAGGATGCCATTGGCCACCTGGGCACATGTTCAGCCAACTGTTGATCAACACCCCCAGGTTCTTTTCCACTGGGGAGCTTTCCAGACACTCTTGCCCAACTCCTACATTGAGTGGGCTTGGCATGACCCAATTACAGGACCTGCTGCTTGGCCTGGTTGAACTTCATATTACTGGCCTCAGCCTACTGATCCAACTCACAGAATCACAGAATGTCAGGGACTGGAAGGGGGCCTTGAAAGCTCATCCAGTCCAACTGCCTTGCCAGAGCAGGATGACCTAGACCAGATCACATGCCCAGGCAGGTTTTGAGTATCTCCAGAAACTACAGCCCCCCTGGGCAGCCTGTTCCAAAGTTCTGTCACCCACACAGGGAAAAAAATCTTCCTCATGTTTAAATGAAACTTCTTATGTCTCGGCTTCCAGCCATTGCCCCTTGTCCTGTAGTCAGCAGGGCTGGCTCCAGCCTCCTGGCACTCACCCTGCAGATACTGATAAATATGAATGAGGTCACCTCAGTCTCCTCCAAGCAGCACAGCCCCAGCTCCCTCAGGCTCTTTTCATAAGAGAGCTGTTCCATTCCCTTCAGCATCTTTGTGGCTCTATGCCCCTCTTGAACTGGGAGGCCCAGAATTGACACAGTACTCCAGATGTGGCCTCATCAGGGCAGAGTAGAGGGGCAGGAGGACCTCTCTCAACCTACTAACCACAACCCTTCTAATACACCCCAGAATGGCATTGCCCCTCCTGCCCACCAGAGCACATTGCTGGCTCATGGTCAACCTCCCATCAGCTAGGACCTCCAGATCCTTTTCCCTTTCGCTGCCTTCCAGCAGGTCGGTCCCCAACCTATACTGATCCCTGGGGTTGTTCTTTCCCAGGTGCAAGACTCTACACTTGTCCTTGTTGAATTTCATTACATTTCTTCCTACCCAATCCTCCAACCTGTCCAAGTCTCGCTGAATGGCAGCACAACCTTCTGGTGTGGCAGCCACTCCACCCACATCCCTCTGTAGAGCCTCCCTACCCTGAAGCAAATCAACTCTGCTGTCCAGCTCGGTGTAGTCTGCAGACCCTGAGGGTGCATTCAATCCCCTTGTCCAGATCATTGATAAAACTGTTAAAGAGAACTGGCCCCAAAATAGCCCTCAGGAGCACTATTAATGACAAGCCACCAACTGGCCTTAGCTCCATTCCAACACTCTGTGCTTGGCTATCCAGCCACTTTTTTATCCAGCAAAGCAGATGCTCGTGCAGGGCATGAGCAGTTTCTCCAGGATAATGATGTGGGGAAAAGTTTCAAAGGATTTACTAAAGTCCAAGTAGATGACATCCACAGCCTCTCCCTCATCCACTAGGCAAGTCATCTTGTCATATAAAGGAATCAGGTTAGTCAAGCATTATCTGCCCTTCATAAACCCATGCTGGCTGGGTCTGAATTACCTGGTTAGCCTGGGCATGTCACATGATGGCACTCAAGATGATCTGCTCCAATACCTTCTCCCTGCCACAAAAGCAAACACAGGATATTATTTTTATCTAAAAATTGCATATGAAACCCAGATGACCCCTGGCAAGACATGAAAGCATCATCTAACCTGAAGCCCATCCCTGAGATGGGAGAGAGGACAGTTTTGTCCCACACATGTAGGGAGGGGCTATGGATGGAGCAGCAGCAGTATGCCACAGCAGGTTGATTGCTCCTGAGGGACAAAACCCAGGAACATTGCCCCCACCACAGCCACCCCCAAAGGCTGTGTGTATCCTTCTGGCATCACCGTCCCTTACCTGTTCCCAGTGTTCGTGCTGTCCTGGGCTCTGTCAGAGCCCTGCACCACTGTTCTATGCACCACACATCTACCTGATTAACAGAAGGATGCTTGACTCCCTAATGGACTCCTCATCTAAATGCATTTAGCCCACTGTTTGTGTTCAGCTTTATTGGGAAGAGATGGGCATGCCTCAAGCCTCAGTAATCAGATGTGTAGGTCTGTGTCTGTGGCTCTCCCCATCCACACTGAGTGCCTCCCCACTTCACCAGGGAGGCTGAGCCCCACAACCACAGCCCCAAACCACAAGGATGCCCACAGGTTTTCAAAAGAAATCATTCCTTTCACAGAGGGTCCTTTTATTTCGGCAGAGGGTTCTCTCTTTTCTGGTGTTTCCATGGGAAAGAGGACATTCCAGCTAACTGGCCTTTATTGTACCTTTCATTACTTCATGGAAACAGACTATTAACTTACTAAATGTAATTATTATTGTTTGGATTGCAGCAGGACTCACCGCCCAGGCAGGAGCAGGGATGCATTTGCTGTACGCCATGCAAGCAGTTAAAAAGCCTCATTCAGACACTGAGGTTTGGAGGTGCATCATTTTAGTGTTCAGATTACATCTGAAAACTAGGATCTAAGAAAAGACTGAATGTAATGATCAACATCATATCAATAAGCAAGCTCTCATTCATCCCTCTGAGGTACCTTGTTCCATTCAGTAGCAGCAATGGAAGATAGGTCAGGATGTTGTTGGGTCTGATCCAGTTTTACAGGTGGTTTTGTTTGGTTTGGTTTTTTTGATGTGGAGTTACATGGAAGTTTCTAGCATAGCAATTCTCATCAGAACCATCCAAAATGCAGTTGTCCATAACTTCTCTCTGTACTAGCAAACTGAAATTGGATGCTGTTAAAAGTTAAAAATAATTACCCTCTGTTTACCAGGGTACCACAGTTAACTGCCAGGCCACCACCTCCCTGCTGCTTTGTGCATCATCAGAATCACAGAAACATTCCAGTTGGAAAAGACCCCCCAGGATCATCAAGTCCAACCATTATCCCTAATCTACAAAGTTCACCCTTAAACTGTATCCTCAAGCACCACATCCAAATGACTTTTAAACACATCCAGGGTTGGTGACTCCACCACCACCCTGGGCAGCACATTCCAATGCCTGACCGCTCTTGCTGGGAAAAAATGTTTCCTAATACCCAATCTAAACCTAATCCTAAACCCCAGTCTGGTGTTTCCTAATACCCAGTTGCAGCTTGAGGCCATTCCCTCTCGTTCTATCACTGATCATCTCCGAGAAGAGACCAGCAGCAGCCGCTCCACCATGTCCTTTCAGGTAGTTGTAGACAGCAATGAGGTCTGCCCTCAGCCTCCTCTTTTTCAAACTAACCATCCCCAGCTCCCTCAATCACTCCTCATAAGATTTATTCCCCAGACCCTTTCCCAGCTATGTTGCCCTCCTCTACACCCACTCCAGCACCTCCACATCTCTGTTGTATTGAGGTGCCCAAAACTGAACACAATAATCGAGGTGTGGCCTCACCAGAGCTGAGTCCAAGGGGACAATCACCTCCCTATCCCTGCAGGACACAGCATTTCTTCTCCCAACTAGGATCTGATTCTATACCTTTTCCTGAGACATTCACAGCCTGAACCTGTATGGACATTTCCCTTAATTCCTTCTGGAAGCTTTAGAGGTGACATTGAGCTGGGACAGAGGGTTGTGACAGAAATGCTGTCAAACTGCTCATGGTCAGTGAGAGAGCTTATGGCAGCAGCTGTAAGTTTAAGCAGCTTCCCAGTTTTATGGGCAGTTCTCCCAGAGTTAACATAAATCACACTCCTCGTCTGTGAGGCACATCGAACCGCGCCGAGCACATCGCATCTACAACACTCACAGCATTAGCAGGCATTGGGGAGCCCCAAGTTGCTCAAACTGCCTTTCAGAAACCAACAATTTAAACACAATAGAATCTGAGGCACAGTTTCCTCCGTGAGATACTTTCAATTTTGTCTGATTGTGAATTCTTCAGCTGGCATTATTCTCAGTTTGTGTTGTGTTTAGCCTGTATCACCTCTGCGTGGAGACAAAGTGGATTAACTGCAGATTTGCTGGTGAATTGAATCATAGAATCATAGAATCAGTCAGGGTTGGAAAGCACCACAAGGATCATCTAGTCCCAACCCCCCTGCCATGGGCAGGGATACCCTACCCTAGATCAGGCTGCCCAGAGCCTCATCCAGCCTGGCCTTAAACACCTCCAGGGGTGGGGCCTCAACCACCTCCCTGGGCAACCCATTCCAGGTTCTCACCACTCTCATGCTGTAAGATCTCCCTCATCATGTCCAGGTTGAATATCACCAGCTCCAGCTTTGCTCCATTCCTCCTAGTCCTGTCACTACCTGACACCCTAAAAAGTCCCTCCCCAGCTTTTTTCTAGGCCCCCTTCAGATACTAGAAGGCCACAATAAGGTCACCTGGGAGCATCCTCTTCTCCAGACTGAACAACCCCAACTCTTTCAGTCTATCCTCATAGCAGAGCAGCTCCAGCCCTTTGATCATCCTCGTGGCCCTTCTCTGGACATGCTCCTTTTGCAATACAGGCTCCAGAACTGGATGCAGTACTCCAGGTGGGATCTCACCAGAGCAGAGCAGAGCAGAGGAGGAGAATCACCTCCCTCACCCTGCTGCCCACACTTCTCCTGCTACAGCCCAAGCTCTGGTTGCTCTCTGGCTGCAAGTGCACACTGCTGGCTCATGTTGAGCTTCTCACCCACCAGCACCCCCAAGTCCCTCTCCTCTGGGCTGCTCTCCAGCCAGTTGCTGCCCAGCCTGGATTGGTGCTTGGGATTGCTTCGACCCAGTTGCAGGACCTTGCACTTGGTCTTGTTGAACCTCAGGAGGTTGGCTTGTGCCCACCTCTCCGACCTGTCCAGGACCCTCTGGATGCCATCCTTGCCCTCATCTCTGGGGCACATACAGCTGCACCAAGCACACTGCATATACAACACTCACAGCATTAGCAGGCATTGGGGAGCCCCAAGTTGCTCAAACTGCCTTTCAGAAACCAACAATTTAAACACAATAGAATCTGAGGCACAATTTCCTCAACTGAGCCAAGTCATCACTCCCCACTTAACAGGAGACAGAAATATCAACAAGAAAGCATAGCTGGAAATAATTAACTGTGCAATAGCATCCTGGATGCCCTAGCACTGACAGAACTTAATTCATAATGAATGTTAATAAACCCATGTAAGTCAGGTGAACACTTCCATCTAAGGCCCAAAGAGCTTTGAGGCAAAACCTGTGGGTCTTCTTTAGAACATCCAACAATAGGAACCAAAAAAATGTAGGACATATCTACTGCTCTCAGGTTAGAAACTATTGAATAAACACTAAGTAGTATTAACTCAGAGCAAACACAGCTGTGACCAAGACACCATGTTCTCCCTCCACACACTGAACACATCTAAGGACGAGGCACATTAATTCCCCAGGGTGTGACCTGCAGCACAATGAGTTGTAGTGTGGCAAAAAGCTAAGTCTAAAAGAGATGCCTTTGAATTAGGGGTGTTAGAGCACAGTTTTCCTGATTAGTAAATGAGCACAGTTCTGAAACCTGCTTGCAGATGTTTACTGCCATATAAACAACTGCAAAGTCATTTGAGCACATTCTGGGTTTTACATTATTAAGTTGGATTACTGCTATTTCATCAGCACTGCTCACTGATGGTAGTTGCTAAACCATAACCTTTGAAAGCATACACCAGATGCTACCTTCTGCTCTTAAAATACATGTACAATGGGAGTCGTCTTATCCTCTGCCCTTGGATGTAATAAAAAAACTGAATTTGCTTTTCTGCAAGTTGTTGAGGTGCATAATTTTTTAAATGGGAGATCTCTCCCTTGAAGTCTGTTTTCCAATTTCTTCCTCTCTCCACAATAAAACCAGGATCATTCTATACTCAAAACCTTCAGATATTTCCATGACAACAAAGAATTATATAAACAAGAATTAAAACTTTATTGGAGGAGAAGAAAAATGGGAAGAATGGAACAAAGGAGAGAGATTTCAAAACTCAATAAATAGAAACTCTCTTCTACCTTATTTCCAATGCTTAACACAGCTCTAAAGCTACTGAAGAAAAGCACTGACATTTTAAGAGTTCCATGAAGGGTGAATGTCCATTATAATGGGCTTTTAAAGACCTCTGTTGGTAATATCTCTTTTGTTCATACACCCAGTTAATGGATAAAACTGTGAATAAAAGTACTTAAACTTTTGCCTCTCTCTCTTTCCATTTCTGCCATCCGAAACACATCGATGACTTTGCTCTTTGCGGTTGTTAAGGTAACACAGGTTCTTGTACCTCAGGGCTAGCAGATAACTTCCTGGGGCCTAAAGTCATCATTCTTCACAGCTCTTACATCTTCTCTCACCACTGTCCTCACTGCTGTCCTTCAGTATATGCAAAGCAGAGACAGCAATTCATTACTGTGCCTAGTTTGTGATGTGTCAGTTTCATAGAATCATAGAATGGGCTGGGTTGGAAGGCACCTCCAAAGATCATCCAGTCCAACCCCCTCTGCAGTCAGCAGAGGCATCCTCAACTAGAGCAGCTTGCCCCAGAGATCTCTCAAGTCTCACTTTGATTATCTCCAGGGATGGGGCCCCAACCGCCTCCCCCAGGCAACCTGTTGCAGTGTTCCACTATCCTGATGGTAAAGAGCTTGTTCCTAACATCCAATCTGAATCTGCTTTTCTCCAGTTTGTTATATCACATCAAAACTGCCAAAGAAATTAGGAAGAATAAAGAAACTAGAGCTGCTTCTCTTCTTCCTCAGCTGACATTTTTACTGGTCGTAACCCCATGAAGAAAAATTGTCCAGAGAAGCCCTTGACTTATGATACCCTTTAAAGAAGGAGGAGATGGATGTTTCTGGATTCAAACCACAACTGCCATTTCTGATCCAAGTGGCTCATCACTCAACACACCGAACTCCTAATGAATTAAGTGCTCATTTGTTGTATTACAAGTGCAAGTTGTCCAGAGTATACACAAAAGTCTGGTGCTACTTCACTTTCTCTTACTTGATTTTGCTACAGATGCCTCAGTTCAAGTATTATTTTAATAGGGAATAAATAGTTTTGGTGTTTTGTTTTTTTCTGGAAAAGAAGGGAGGCAAAAGGGGGAAGGGAGGCAAAAGGGGGAAGGGAGGCAAAAGGGGGAAGGGAGGCAAAAGGGGGAAGGGAGGCAAAAGGGGGAAGGGAGGCAAAAGGGGGAAGGGAGGCAAAAGGGGGAAGGGAGGCAAAAGGGGGAAGGGAGGCAAAAGGGGGAAGGGAGGCAAAAGGGGGAAGGGAGGCAAAAGGGGGAAGGGAGGCAAAAGGGGGAAGGGAGGCAAAAGGGGGAAGGGAGGCAAAAGGGGGAAGGGAGGCAAAAGGGGGAAGGGAGGCAAAAGGGGGAAGGGAGGCAAAAGGGGGAAGGGAGGCAAAAGGGGGAAGGGACGCAAAAGGGGGAAGGGAGGCAAAAGGGGGAAGGGAGGGAAAGGCAAAGGCAGAGGGCAAAGGAAAGGCTAAAGGAAATATTTCAGTCTCTGGGGAAAAGGAAATAGTCATTTTTGACAAGATACAGCTCAGCAAAACCTGGAAGAATTTCCTCAGATTGAAAGATCCTCTCTACACAGAAAAGTCACATTTATAGCTCCAGGCCATTTTCTCTGCCAAATATCAACATCCTACAGCTAATGCCACTGGTGTGAGAATTTGTCGGGAGGGGGGAGCGGGGAAAGAGTGAAATAATTCTTTGTCATAATATAAAGTATTTGGCAGCCTAAATACACAGGCAGTTACCAGCTCCTCCATAATATAGTGCAATGTCACTTAAATGAGATTGGACACAAAATTCTCAGCTGAAATAGCTGTACATTGGTGGCATATGGCCCATGACTTTTCTTCAGAAACATATAAAACAATTATATGGGCAGCTGCAAAAACAAAACGAGAAGCACGTTAGGCTCTTTCTTATCCTCAGCTGTAATTAATGTGCAGCCATCCCCCATAAAATTTAGCAATTATTGAGTAACTTGCTACAAAACTGCCTCACAGTTCAAGAGCAGGGATGATGGATGCTGATTCCAATAAAACTGGAAAAATAATTCCCCAGGATTAGGATGCAGAGAAGGCACTAAGGCTAATGCTCACGTTATTACAGAAAGTCCATTACAGAAAAGAGGCACATCTGAGAGGCACATGCAGCATAACACAGTGTTGAGTCACATCACCTTGTGCTCCACCCTGGAGGAAAGCTCTGCAGCTGTGAAATGGCAATGTGAATGGGGTGGACACGTATGTGTGTGTGTGTGTGTGTTTGTGTGTGTGTGTGTGTGTGTGTGTGTGTGTTTGTGTGTGT
>VWZE01005398.1:28938-53683 GCA_013396675.1 Eubucco bourcierii | reverse complement strand
ACGTGTGTGTGTGTGTGTGTGTGTGTGTGTGTGTGTTTGTGTGTGTGTGTGTGTTTGTGTGTGTGTGTGTGTGTGTGTGTGAGTGCACCTTGGAAAGACAGCATCAAGCTGTTCTTCAGGTGAGTTAAGCTGGGTGCCACTGTGGCTTCAGAGCACTGGTTGCCACCTGTGAGATGGGGTACAAGGCAAGGGTGCAACCCTTCTAGATAGGGAACAGGAGTGGGGAAAGGTTGTGATGTAGCACACTGACATGTTGTGGGGGCAAGTTGGAAAGGTCTGCTGGGTGTCACTTTACTATCCTAATCCCACCCTGTGCTACTTCCATCTTATCTCTTCTGAGGTTCAACATCATCCTTTAGTATCCTAGAATGTTTCAGGCTGGAAGAAACCTTTAGAGGGCATCTAGTCCAACCTAGCTGAAATGAGCAGGGACATCTTCAGCCAGATCAGGTTGCTGTCCAACGTGAGCTGCAATGTCTCCAGGGATGAAGCATCTACCAACTGTCTGGGCAACTTGTGCCAGTGTTTCACCACCCCTAACATAAAAATTTTCTTCCTTGTATCTAGCCTAAATCTCCTCTCTTTTAGTTCAAAACCACCACCCTTTGTCCTGTCACAACAGGCCTTGCTAAAAAACAGTTCCCTTCTTTCTTATAGCCCCCTTTAAATGGTTCAGTAAGATATTGGAGTCTGCAGCTGAGGAAACTCGGGGTTATAATGGCGTAGGGCAGCAGAAACGTGCCGAATCAAAATGTAATTGTAGGTAAATCACATAGAAGAGGCTGATTGCTGCAGCTTCACTGAACTGGAGCCTTACCAGGCTCCTGCCAAGATCCAAGGGCATAACAAAGATACAAAATGAGGAGATAGTGGTTGCAGCTGTCCCTGAGTTTCTGCACCCATCGCTCCATCCCCACACGCTCCGCAGGACCGCGCGTCCCTGTGTACTGCTAATACGAGGTGCAGAGAGCAGGAGCACAACCGAAGCGCGGAGTTAGTGCTGTGCACAGAGCACAGCCGCCCTTCGCGACCGCGACAACTGGGACCGCACCTGCCCCGCCACCCGCGAGGAGGAGCTGGGCAGGAAGGGAGTGGGCAGGAGCCGGGGAGGAGAGGAGCGGGCAGGAGCCAAGGAGGACAGGAGCGGGTAGGAGCCAAGGAGGAGAGGAGCGGGCAGGAGCCGGGGAGGACAGGAGTGGGCAGGAGCGCTGCGGGCAGGAGCCGGGCGGGAGCACTGCAGGCAGGAGCCGGGCAGCCAGCCGCAGCCAGCCCGATGACAGGCAGGGGGCTCTTGCCGGGCGTTGCTCACAGGTGAGGGACGCCGGAGCCGAGACGTTCCTGCGTCGGGGGACTCGGGAGCCAACTTCAAACGACGATGCTGGCACCGTTCTTGCAGCCGCCCGGGGTTTGAGCTGCGGGGCCGGACTAAGGTGTTCGCCCTGAAGCGCCGGATACGAGGCAGAGCCCCGGGGCAGCGCGGGAGGGCGCGGGGCCGCTCCGCACCCGCGGAGCCAGAGAGCCCACGTCTCCTCTGACGCGCCGGCGAGCGCCAGCCCTCCCCGGGGCCGGGGGGAGCATCAGCGCCCAGGGAGAGGCGGAGCGGGGCAGCTCTTCTCTCCCCGCCTTCCGCACCTGGCCGAGCGGCGAGGCGCAGGGCGCGGAGACTGCGCGCGGGGAGGGGAGGGGGTGCTCCGCGAGCGCGCCGGGTGGGGATGCGCAGCCCGCGGCGGCAGGATGCGGGAGGGGAGCGCGGGCGGCCGCGGCGCGGAGAACCGGACGGGTGCCGAGCCCCCGCTGCACGTTTTCCCCGTTCCCGTGCTTACCGGCATCACGGTCGCCTGCGTTCTCCTCTTCGTCATCGGGATCATCGGCAACCTCATGACCATGCTGGTGGTGTCGCGGTTCCGGGACATGAGGACCACCACCAACTTCTACCTGTCCAGCATGGCCTTCTCCGACCTGCTCATCTTCCTCTGCATGCCTCTGGACCTCTTCCGCCTCTGGCAATACCGGCCCTGGAACTTTGGGGATCTCCTCTGCAAGCTATTCCAGTTCATCAGCGAGAGCTGCACCTACTCCACCATCCTCAACATCACTGCCCTCAGCGTGGAGCGATACATAGCCATCTGCTTTCCCCTCCGAGCTAAAGTGATCATCACCAAGGGGAAGGTCAAGCTGGTCATCCTCTTCCTCTGGGCCATCTCCTTCATTAGTGCCGGACCCATCTTTGTCTTGGTGGGAGTCGAGCATGAGAACGGCACAAACCCTCTGAGTACCAACGAGTGCCGAGCAACTGAGTATGCCATCCGCTCGGGGCTCCTCACCATCATGGTCTGGACCTCCAGCATCTTCTTTTTCCTGCCTGTCTTTTGCCTGACCGTGCTGTACAGCCTCATCGGGAGGAAGCTCTGGAGAAGAAAAAGGAAGAATATTGGTCCAAACACTGTCATCAGGGATAAGAACAACAAGCAAACTGTGAAAATGTTAGGTACGACTCTTCTTGCTCGGTTTTTCCAAAGGGTGTGTGTGCTGGTGTGTGAGAGAGAGAGAAAGAAGAGAGAGCGCTCTGGCAGCTCGCTGTTGTTGCTTCCGAAGGAAAGCACTCACTGGAAATGTTTCATGCAAAGAGCTACACCTCAAAGTATTTGTAGGGTAACTCTCCTCCTTAGATTTGATTCTAACTGGTTCGAGCTGGGAGCTCTCAGTTAAACAAACGTTAGTAACACTCCCTGACAAATACTACAGTTATGACTCGCTGGTGCCCTGGAGAGTTTTGAACGCCTTTGCTCTTTGGTGGTGGATGTTATTTACAGAAAGACAGCTTATTCGAGTTTTAAACAATACCAACCCCTTCTCGAACCACAAAGTTGAGCTGCAGTTGAATTAAGCAGGATACGACGTGTGTAATCAGTGTCTTATGGGAAGAGCATTGAGGCTTTGCAAATTGGGGTTATTAACTGGCATGGCAGTGTAAGCCTAGGAAAATTAACCTGCATTTTGCTATCAGCAGAACACCAGGCTGTGCTGAGCAGGGAGCACAGAGCACTCCTTTGAGCTCTGTGATCCTGTACATTCTCAATGGCTTGAAGAGCGCAGGATCAAGATGACAGACAGGGACGCTTCCAACTTTGTGTGTTTACATTGCTGAGTGGTTTAGACCACAGCTGTTGTTGGCACATGGAAAGACAAATCTTAATGTGCTAAGCCGGTGCACGTGGTGGGAGTTTGATGCACAAATCTCCAAAGTTGTTCTGCAGTTTAGTGCCTGCAAACTGCAGAACCCAGACGCTGCTGCATGCTATTACCCAAGCAAAAAAGTCCTCCGCAGTGCAAGTCATCCCGCAGATTTGCATGGGGATGAGATGCTTTGCATGGAGAAGGCTCTGCTCTGCTCGTTTCAGCTGGGCTGAAGCGATGGGCTAATGAGCTAGATGAAGAGGTGGCAAGTGTGTCCTAAGTACCTTAATTATTGAATGGGAGCCTAACTGATTTTTTGTTCACGTCCTACTTTATTACTATGCAACAGCAGGAAGAATAATAAAACCCGCGGCATTCTTTGTGCCCTTTCAGCTACATTTTATGATCAGTAGAATCACTTCAGCCTGGTAAGCGTGACCTTGGAAGTAATTCATCATTTACACTTCTAGAGTTTCAGGAGTATGCATTTCCACTTACAATAAGTACATTACTAGCATGTATGACTACCATGTTTATGTTTCTGTATCCTTAACCATAAAGAATTGTGAAGTAATAACAGTTTATTTCTGCCCTGAAACACTGCTGCAAGCATTACAATATTTCAGACACTTGGGGTTACTGGTTTCTTTTTTTTTTTTTTTTTTCTTTTCTGTTGTTGTTGTGTTTTTCTTTCACAAGGTCTGAGAACAACGAGACTGTCCTCTGACAGGGAGCCAATATTCTCTAAAGGGTATCAGTCTGATGGAAAGGAAAGAAGTTAGCAAGGGCTCAGTACCAGCAGATGCTGATGCAGTCTGCTCTCCTTGGCTTTAATGAGCTGCGCATAATTTAGAAGGCACTTTCTAAGACTTTAGAAAGTCATGGAACATCAAGTACATGGGATTTTCACCAACTCTTCTTTTAAATTGTAGAGAAAGGTTATGCTTCTAGGTTGGTAATTAAACACCTAATGTATAGCCTGGCTTGCAAAGGAGCTATGGTACCCTGCTCCTATTGTAATCAATGCAACTCTGCATACATAAAGCTCACACTGTCAAAAGCCTGACCAAGGCTATGCATGCCTACATGTGGAAATGCTGTGCTGGAAATTCTGCTTGTAGTCACCATCATGGCCATTAGAAACAAGAATTTTGTTGCAAATATTAATTAGTTGCATGAATTAGACCCCACTTGTGAGGTAGGTGAATTTTGTAAGAGATAATACTGAGGAAAAACTGGAAGTGGTTGGCTCAAAAAGATGCAGAGCTGGGAAAGATACTCTGACTCTCAGCTCTGAGCTTTAGAGTCCACCATAAATCCTGCCTAAGGATCCATTTAAAGTTGGGAATGATTGTTGGGAAGGTTTGGTTTTTTTTTTTTTGGGGGGGGGAAGATGCCTGTAATCACCCCTTGTAGCTCTTTGACTGTTATTCTCTGCTGTGAGTTGCCATGAGAAAGCAGGATTGCTAACACAAGGGAACAGCCTCACTGGTTAAAATTGCTTAAGAATGTCATAAAACCTTGCTTGAGTTTTCTGTTTTTTCTCTCTCTGGTATATTAATAGATACACTCAAAGCAATATGAAAAATCATAAAGGTCAACAGCATGCAGGAAATGAAGAGGGGAAAAAAAAAGTTTCCTTTCTCTGGGATGCAAATCCAAGTGGGCCAGCATTCAAAGATACATACATTCCCATTATGCTACTCACGTAACATTTACATCTAAACCCAGCCACAGTGCTGATGTAATAATACAGATATTCTCCATAGCTGTGATTCTGCAGTTATAGAGTACATATTTGGGGTTGCTTTTCACGGAGTAGTAGTAACTTATGCTCCAAAAAATGGACAAACTGGAGGGGGTGCACCACCCTCCTGCTCTTACCTTGGCACATGTGCTCCACGAGTCCGCGTTCTGGTGGTTTGTTTTATTTTGGGGCCTTTGCTTTAAGTAATTTGTCTTTAAATAATTTTCCTTCCCAGTGATTACATTCTTCATTATAAACCACAGCGTGGAGTCTGGCACATTGTGTGTAATTTGTTTCTGTAAAACATTGCAGATGATAGATTGTTATACTACTTTTTTTTTTTAGCTCATCATTTTGATTCTTTAATTTTCTGTTTATGAAAGTACAGCTTTTTTTTTTTCTGTTTATGAAAGCACAGATTCTTTCATTTTCTGTTTATGAACGTTTTGTAGGTCTACCTCAGATTAGCTGTGCAGTAGACAAGCAGCCTGCTCAGATCCGATTGATGCATATTCAGTGTTACTAACTTACGCTCTCAGAAAGTGCACTGAGAGGCACAAACGTGAAAATTTATGGGGTGCATTTTCACACTTTGTGATTAATTTGTTTAAAAAGTTAGCATTTTAAAGCTATATTATTCTAATCCCCCTGTAGTGTAATACTCCTCCTTAACACAACTTCTCCTCTGTTTTTATTTTAGCTGTGGTGGTATTCGCCTTCATACTCTGCTGGTTGCCTTTTCACGTGGGACGATATTTGTTTTCCAAATCCTTTGAAGCTGGCTCCTTGGAGATAGCAGTGATCAGCCAGTACTGCAACTTGGTGTCCTTCGTCCTCTTCTACCTGAGTGCAGCCATCAACCCCATCCTCTACAACATCATGTCAAAGAAGTACCGGGTGGCCGCTTGCCGGCTCTTTGGACTCAAACCCCTTCCCAGAAAGAGACTCTCCAGCAGGAAGCAGGAAGGTTCTCGCATTTGGACAGAGCCAAACGTTGTCACATGACATGTGGTTTCCAGCAGCAGAGCATCACTTACCCCTGTTTCCCAGAAAGCCATAACGAAGGAGAAAGAGGGCAAGAAACACAAACCGAAACATTAAAGCTCTACTTCTGTCATCGTCTGGCTTGCCAGAAAGATGTAATGCTGGCACTTAAAGGACTGAAAAGAAAAAAAAAAAACAAACAAAAACCAACAACCCTCCCCCCAAAACCCAACAACTAAATGCTGAGACTATAAAAGGAGAAAGATGGTCACAGACATTTGGCAACACTCAACTATTCTTTTTCTGCTGCTTTTGCCCACACGATTCTTTAGCAGTGACTGTAGTGGGAGAGCAGGGCTCCACCAGCCTCCACAGGCGAAACGGAGCCCGGCGCACTTGAGAGTTTGTGTGACTTCAGCACCAGCTAACTCCAGCTGAATTTTTCCAGAGTTAACTTAAGTTTTCCTAAGAATTTTGCTTACATACAACCAGACCCTAGAGAGAGAAAACCGAATTGCCTTTTTGGAGCAGTAAGTGTGGAGTTTGATACATTTTTTTTCATAGTCTCGATTTTTAAATAAACAGAAGATTGGAGTTGTTGGGGGTTTGATTTTTTTTTTTTCTTTTTCCTCTGAATGGGGAAAATCATTTCTTTAAAAAAAAAAAAAAAAGGGTGAAATGAAAGGGATCTTTTTGAACATGCTAAAAATAAATGACCTTCATGTCATATATAAGTAGAAAGGGGGAAAAAAAAATACCTTCACAGAAGTGGCTTACAACATGACTGTACTGAAATATCTTCTTTTTGAAGGTATATCAGTGAGACAAGGACAGTGCTGATTTCAGGGCTGCAGCAATGCTATTAAAACATGGAATGCAATCTCCCACCAAAGCTGTTTTTTTTTTAACTAGCTAAATCATCTGTACCTGTTCTGTTCAGCTTGACTGTGAAAGACTCGATGTGTTTGCCCTTGGAAGCCTTTAGCTGTTTGATGTTTGTAGTGAGTCTTTGGCTACCTGTCGCTATGCTGTGCACTACCACATCCCCCAGGTTTGCTGAGGAGAGGTCTCCTGACTCTGAGTCTCACCACTGGTTTCTGTTTCAAGCACATCAGCAGGTTACCAGTACCCCATACCCCCATGCAGCCCAGTGTGCCCTTGTTCTAGTTTGCTGCAGTATTGTTGAGAACTCTTTTTTTTTAAAACCAACATGACCTGACAAAGTAATAGAAAAATCTGCATTGACAGGCCCAGGCAGAGACATTCTCATACTTGATCCATAAACATTTTGAGTTCAACTGATTTTGATAACTCACTATGCCACTAAAAGGCAAACCAGGAGGCTTTACATCCTTTGTGCTAATAGCTATGTCTTATATTGCATCTATTATCACACCAGCACGTAGATCTCGTGGTCCAGCTAACAGAGCTTAGGAGCATGCCTGTGCAATAGCAGCTTTCTATTTATTTTGCTCTAGTATTTATTACCAGCTGGCCCACAACTGATTCTCCATAATGAATTGTCTGTTTGCAAAAGTCCTGCAGCCTTTTAAACTCCTGGTAATGCTGGTGGGCCATTTTCTGCCTGTTACACCTTTAGCTGATGCTGCTGCTCAGGTATCACTCAAAAGGGAATTTGGCCTCTTCTGTACACACTGTGTTTGATGTATCACCCAGTGCTCTGCTAGGGCCAGAGGGATGGTTGCTGCTCCTTAGCACGGTGCCTAAGCCTAGCTTGGTCCCCACTCCAGCCCTTGCAGCAAGCACAGATTTGATGTGTGCTGATCTATCAAGGCACAAACAAGCAGCAGAAGCAGCACTTGTTTTGCCCCTAACCACATCTTCCTTGTTCTTCACTTTGTTCTCTTGCTTGTTGTTGACTGACAAACAGATCTGATGGCAGATGTCAAGCAACTCAGGGAAACAAGAAATTTGGGAATCTTTGCAAAGACTGTGTAGATGTGAGCTCATTAACAACAGGACTGTGTAAATGAACTGATCACACCCTCAGCATCACATATGTGTTTCAAATCTCAGCTGTGTCTGTGGTATTAAATGTGAACAGAAAAAGAAATAAAGTGATGAGTTCCTTTGTAGTCTTACCAGGTCAGTGGTGGTGTGATCACCTGCAGGCTGGAGAACTGAATCTCCTCCAGGTTCCTTTACTGTTACCATGTTCCTCTCCTCTTGAACTGGGTGCTGCAGGACTGGCAGTGGACAAGGCAGGCACCTGCAGTGTCAGAATGGGATATGAAATGGGTATCAGTGTCACCCCTGGTGTGCAAGAGCTTTGCAGAGCTTGCCCCACTCATAGAATAGAATCATAGAATGGTAAGGTTGGAAGGGACCTCAAGGATCATCTAGTTCCATCCCCCTGCCATAGGCAGGGAAAACTTGCTGAAGGAAGCAATTTTGCCTGGCCAGAATGGTCCCACAGAGGCTTTTGGCTAAAGGAGAACCTGAATCATATACTTTAATTCCCCTCCCCTCAAACCCTGTTTAACTAAACTGATTAGGCCATGGGGTCTTTTTTCATCTGGGGGGTGTGTGTGTCTTTTTTGTTTGGTTTGGTCCTTCTTGTTTCATTAGGTCTCTTTTGTTTGTTTGGGTCTTGTTTAAAGAAGCGTAACATTAAAGCCATGTGTGGACACATTCAATTTCCACATATAAACTAACAACTTCATCTAACCTAACACTTCTCTCAGAGGGATGGTGGATATTAACTATACCAACACTGAGAAATTATCATAGAGTCATAGAATGGTAAGGTGGGAAGGGACCTCAAGGATCATCTAGTTCCAACCCCCTGCCATAGGCAGGGACACCTCCCACTAGTACAGGGCACTCAAGGCCTCGTCCAATTGCCATGACTTTTTCTGTGGGATGGAATTTAAAGCATTTAATCTGTGGTCTCAAAAGTCAAAAGAAGGGGATTGTCTGATGATTCAGAGTAGAGAACTTCTCCCATCCTTCTCACTTAGCAAATGGGCTCATTTCTGCGAGGCACTGAGCATCTGACCAAAAGTGTTTTCACCAGAAGGATCCTCCTGACCTGGACTAGGCTGCCAAAGGAAGTGTGGGAGCCACTGTCTCTGGAGAGATTTCAAATGATTCTCTGATTCTATGACATGGATCAGTGGTGACCTGGGAGAGTTGGGTCATGGTTGGACTTGATCTTAAAAGCCTCCTTCCAACCAAAATGATTCTATAATTCTGTGATTCTAAACCTAGCAAAATACAAACATTTTCTTTAAAGAAGAGTTGCCACCTTCCCATGACTCTTGTGCATGCAATAAAAACATTTCATAGCCATCAGGAAACATTCAGGCTTTTAATGCACCCTGCAGTTGGCTCTACACCATCCATTGATTTTGCTCCCCTCAGTACTAAAACTTTTCTGTACAAAAATAATGAGGCCAGTGGAGTGACATCTACTGGCATGTGTCGGCTCCAGAAAGAGAATCAGGTCCACTTCTTTAACAGGCTACCAGTGTGTAATGAACTGCTTTTGTATAGAAACATAAAAAGGGGAAAACAAACCAGTCACCTAGATAACCTTCACTTTTGAATCATAAAATCAGCTGTTGTCAGTTGTCTCCAGAAGATACACACCTCCCCACTGGCACTGGTGGATCATTGCATGCCCCAGGGATCAGAGAATCACAGAATGTTAGGGGTCGGAGGGGACCTGGAGAGATCACCCAGTCCAACCACCCTGCCAGAGCAGGATTACCTATAGCAGATCACACAGGAGCTCATCCAGGTGGGTTTTGAATGTCTCCATAGGAGAAGACTCCATAACCTCTCTGGGCAGCCTGTTCCAAGGTTCTGTCACCCTCACAGTGAAAAAATTCTTCCTTATGTTCACATAGAAACTCCTCTGCTCCAGCTTGCACCCATTGCCCCTTGTGGACATCACTGAGCAGAGCCTGGCTCCACCCTCCTGACACTCACCCTTCATGTATTTCTAAACATGAATGAGGTCACCTCTCAGTCTCCCCTCCAAGCTAAAGAGCCCCAGCTCCCTCTGCCTTTCCTCATAGGGGTTATTGCCCAAGAAATAACCTCACTGGAAAGACAGCTGCAATCAAGATTTCCGTAGCATTTTTCACCTAAGCTGATTTAAGCTGGTCCAAGATGGGCATCAGGAATTTATTTCAGGTAGTGCCACAGGGCAAGCTTCTTCCTGCCTTGTCTCTAGCAGGTTTTGCATGTGCAGAGCAGATGCTTTGGTGGCAAACAGCCTGTGCTGGCAGCAGCAGTGCTGGCACCGGTTTAATTGTTTGTCTCACCGGTGGCAGCTGCTCGGCATCCACAGGAGATGGTGAGGGTGGTGAGGCACTGGCACAGGTTGCCCAGGGAAGTTGTGGCTGCTCCCTCCCTGGAGGTGTTCAAGGCCAGGTTGGACGAGGCCTTGAGTGACCTCTACTAGTGGGAGGTGTCCCTGCCTATGGCAGGGGGTTGGAACTGGATGATCCTTGAGGTCCCTTCCAGCCTTACCATTCTATGATTCTGTGATCCTGGCAAATACCTCCAAGCAGAACAAAACCTTTCTCCTCTGCTTCCCAGCAGACACAGCACCTCATGTCCCTGACATCTTCCTCCTAAAGCCTTCTCTCTGTGAAAGAGCAGGAATGCCTCCCCTGTCTGTGTTTTGGATCTGGACATGACTTTCGAGGTCTGTTTTACATGCAAGGAAGACAAGACTCCCTACAGGCACTGGGCTATTGAGTGTGGCAGACAAAATTTCAGGCTGTTTGGCATAGGCTGCATTTCTGGAAACTCTTCCTTGTAGGGAAAAAACCCTGCAAAAAAACCCACCCCATGTGTAGGGGCTTTGTGAGTCAAGATTGTGCTGTGTTCTCATGGACCCGTAGGTGAGCAGCCCATATAGGAAATAGCTGTGGGCTCATTCGTTATACAGCCCACGTCTTAAAAGCATTTCTGACTCCACATTTTGTACCATGGCTTCACAAACAAACAGGTACAATTTGGCTGCATTTTATTTCTTGGCAACATGTTACACTGGTGATGAAATAGGTCAAAAGCACTTTACCAGAAAGCTTCATTCATTCTAGAAAAGTACCTTTGATGCGCAGGCAGGAAATCATCTCCCATTGTGCTTCTTGCCAAAAATAAAAGATACAGGGGGGAAAAAAATAGCACTTACCTGTCAAACTCTGAGTTGACATATATTCAGCAGTTATGCAAGCTTGTCTCAAATGAGATTTGCATAAGCCCTATTTAAAGCAGCAGCTGTTAGATACCTAAATATCCAGGAGAACCTCCTCTCCGTCACAGATCTGCTGTTAGCTGGAGTCCTCCCTCCTCATCTGCTGATGGGGAAGGGCAAGGTGTGGGGAAGGAGAAGAGAGGGTGACTGCAGTGGCTGTTGGTCCCTTTGCTGGTTTGAAGGCAGCTGGTCCCAATCTTGGAGGTATTTGCCAGGATCACTTGTTTGCACTGGTCAGCACGTTTCCTTAGAAGCCTGTTAGCAGCTCCTCCAAGCTCTTCAGTCCTGATTTCCTGATGGGTTTCACAGTATCACCAAGGTTGGAAGAAACCTCAAAGCTCATCAGGTCCAATCTGTTACCACAGACCTCAAGACCAGACCATGGCACCAAGTGCCACGTCCAAACCCACCTTGAACTCCTCCAGGGACGGTGACTCCACCACCTCCCTGGGCAGCCCATTCCAGCAGTCAATGACTCTCTCAGTCAAGAACTTTCTCCTCACCTCCAGCCTAAACTTCCCCTGGTGCAGCTTGAGACTGTGTCCTCTTGTTCTGGTGCTGGTTGCCTGAGAGAAGAAAGCAACCTCCCCCTGGCCACAACCACCCTTCAGGTAGCTGTAGACAGATGGTTTCCATACCATCTGTGCCCTGTCCAAAACCCCTTTGGCCTCAAGGAGATAAATTCTATCTTGAGATGTAAATTCAAGATTTGGTAAAAAAAAGATAAAATACTAAATCCACCTAACTCCTCTTATCCCAGTGGAATATTCTGACTTCCACACACCCTGAACCACCTTCCTCACCCCCCAGCTGGTGCACAGGTTTTATCCTCACAACTTGAATGAAGAGTATTAGCCCAGTTTTACAAAGAGGGAATGAAAGCCCCTGGTGCTTTAACCCCTTGCTCACACTGTGTTGCCACAAAGCAATAGGGTGCAGATCTGTTCTCCTCCCTCTGGGCACTATTCCTTGGGCTGGTGCAGGCAGCTCTCAGCATCATCTCTGTTCCCAAGCTGTGCCATCAGAGTGCTCAGCCCAGTAGTTTGTGATAAGTGTTATATGGGAAATAAGTAACCCATATAATGTCAACCCTAATGGCTGACATTGCAGACTCCAGAGAGCTCAGGCAGCACAGGAAACTCAGGCTACACCTCCAGAGCCTTGCTTCTGCATCACTGCCACCAGTAAGAACCAGTGAACACGTGATAGTGGTCAAGGCAACACCTGCACCCACAGCAGGGTTTGTATTTGCATGTGAACTCTTACACCCATCCTTGGGCCTGTGTGTGTGCAGGAGCTTCCCAGGAAATCCTCTAGATAATCCAGATGGGTGTATATCCAGCAGATGCACTTGCAGGAGCTGGCATGTCTTGGGAACACCTGGTGGTGACACAGTGTTGCACAACCAACTAGAGTTACACTCAGCCCATCTGTGACAGAAGCAATGCCTGGAGGAGCTGGAAGCTCCTAGGGCATTATGTGAAGTCTCTCTGTTCATTCAGCAGGCCCATAATCCACTCAGGGCAGTGATACACACACTCCACTCCAACCATCTCCTCCCACCCAGGCAACCTCACCTGATGCAGTGCAGCAGACTCCTCCCCAGCTCCATACAAAGGACAGGAACTTCACAGGAACAAAACAATTCACTCAGCTGTGCTTGTCAATGCCTTTTCACTCAGAAATGTGATTTCTGGTGAGACACAGGTAAAACCTCCAGGGATCTGGCTTCGGGTCCCACGTTCTTGGCCAAACTGGCTCAAAGCAGTCAGATGATGTGGTCCAGCTTTGCCAGCTCTATCAGGTCATGAAACCACAGTTTCAGTTTCCAGAAGCCCTGGCTGCTGCTGTTTAGGGAAAAAAACCAAAGAAAAGCCAATGTTAGATGGCAAATTGTCTTTTACCTCTAAACTGTAATTATACTGTGCAGTTCTGGAGCCCCCAGCACAGGAAGGACATGGAACTGGTGGAGGAGGTCCAGAGGAGGCCACAAAGATGCTCAGAGGGCTGCAGCAGCTCTGCTGTGAGGACAGGCTGAGAGAGTTGGGGCTCTGCAGCCTGGAGAAGAGAAGGCTTCCAAGAGACCTTAGAGTAGCCTTCCAGGATCTGAAGGGGGCTACAGGAAGGCTGGGGAAGGACTATTGACAAGGGCTTGGAATGACATGACGAGGAGTAATGGGTTTAAACTGGCAGGGAGGAGATTGAAACTAGGTGTTAGGAAGAAGTTCTTTCCAGTGAGGGTGGTAAAACACTGGCACAGGTTGCCTGGGGAGGAAAAGCAAAAGACTTTATTTCCTCTTGGAGCTGCACATGGTGATGCTTGACTGCAGGTTCCTCCAGGCCCTGAAAACACATTGTCTTGTTTTTACTCAGCAGGAGAAGCATGGACCTGCAGTGCTTTGGAGAGTGAACATCTCCAGACTCATTGGGTAGTTCTCTGCTGCAGTGTGACCTGGATCCCATCACTCACCTGTCCAATCGGCAGACTCACACCGCTGGCTGAGAGGAGGCTTGGGGAGCAAACACAACATAGGCAGAGGACTATAAGCATTGTGCAGGACCCAGTACATCCCCTGATGGGATGTATCACAATATCACAGTATTGCAAGGGTTGGAAGAGACCTCAGAGATCATCAAGTCCAACCCATCACCACAGCCCTCAAGATTAGACCATGGCCTCTGTCACTTCAGGCTTCCCTGTGTTTTGGGACGTTAATGGACCAGTGCCTATGGCTTTCATAGAATTGTTTTGGTTGGAAGTGGCCTCTAAGATCAAGTTCAACCATCAGCCTAACACCACTGGGGCCATCAAGCCATGTCCCAAAGTGCCATGTCCATGTGTTTCTTAAATACCTCCAGGGATGGTTACTTCACCACCTCCCTGGGCAGCCTGCTCCAATGCTTGACCACTCCTGCAGGAAAGAATTTTTTCCTAATAACCAACCTAAACCTCTCCTGGCACACTTTTAGGTCACTTCCTCTCTCCCTATCACTAGGAAAAAGAGACTGACCCCTACCTCACTACAGTCTCCTTTCAGGGTGTTGTAGAGAGCACCAAGGTCTCTCCTCAGCCTCCTTTTCTTCAGACTAAACAACCCCAGTTCCCTCAGCTGCTCCTCATAAGACTGGGGCTGGCTGCATAGAGATGTCAGTGAGCAATCAGTGCCTAGACACCAGGACTGTCCCTCACTAGGAGGTATCAGCCCCAAATAGCATCTAAAGTGAGTGCTGCCTGGTGGCCAACCTACTGCTCTCTTGTTGTGTACAAATACATCCTTTTGAAAGCCTCCAGGCTGCTCCTCTAGCTGTACTTGGAGATAAAACACTGCAATGATGGCATTTTATTGCACTCTCCACTCTTGCTTCACTTCCCTCACTAGGAGCAAAATGAAGGTTTGGTGACGTGCGTGTGAGTCCATAAAGTAAAATTGCTCTCAGAAACACTGAACCCCACTCTCAACTGCAGAGGCTGCTCTCAGGGCACAGGAGATGCTCCACCAGCATTTGCCCCCGCTTTGAATGCTGCTGGATCAAAAGAGGAGAGCATTGCTCTTTTCCTTTTTCTTGTGTTCCAGTTGATTTCCCCATCATTGCAGTGTTGCCCATGAGAAAGAAAAGGCATGTGCTTTCCAAGCCTTTATTCAGATTGTTCATCCCTGCACAGCCTCCTTCCCCAAGTGAAGTGGTGCCAGAAATTCTCCTTCACTAAAGCAGGCAGAGAGGGAACCTCACACCACGAGCCTGCTCTGCAGTGAGCCTGCAGCACGATCAGCACTGAGGTGCAGGGACTGAAATAGCTTTAACACACCAGCCCAGCAAAAGACAGCAAGAATTGATGCTCCAAACTCCCCCCAGAAATTCAGCCAATATTCATGGCCACACGTGGCCCAGGCACTCACACCTTGGTGTGCTTGTCAAGCAGTGCTGATCTGTTTGATTATTGTAAAACTCGCTGCTGTGCCAGGGGCACCAGTGTGAGTGGTGCAAAACGTGCCATCTTCTGAGCTCATTTGGATCAAATGTGCTGTTTTGAACCCTTAAAACATTGTTAGTTTGTGAAGAGGGAAGCACAAGGGTTTCCTGGGACAGTGGTTGGTGCCCTGGCTCCCATGCAGATGTGCTGCTCTCCCCGGGACACGCCACTGCCTTGGCCACTGCCTGAGCATCTCTGAGCTAATGTTAATAGGTAGGGAAGCAAAACCCTGCCAACAACTCCCTGGAGGTGTTCAAGGCCAGTTTGGAGGAGGCCTTGAGTGACCTGTACTAGTGGGAGGTGTCCCTGCCTATGGCAGGGGGTTTGAACTAGATGATCCTTGAGGTCCCTTCCAACCTTCCCATTCTATGATTCTAAGAAAACATAGATAACACAGAGTCTCTGGGGCACAGCATCTCAGGCTGTCTAGCACCTTCTGGCTTTTCTCCTCTCTGCTCAGTAACCTCACTAACCACTTTCCTTCTAAACCCCCTGGCCCATCCTCCAAACTCACCTTGTGCATAAAGCAAACCTTGGGGTGAGGTATAGGGGTGGGGAGAAGGTGGAAGGGTGGTGGGGAGAAGGTGGAAGGGTGGTTGGGAGCCCCTCCTGGGGTCTCTGATTTCTAGGAGGGGAGTTGTGTTTCTGTATCCCCTTTAACTTGTGTCTATTGTGTATATCTCTGCTTGTACATTGTGCTGAGCTGTAAACAGAATTTCAGTCCTTCACTTCCAGCTGGCTGAGTCTAGTCTGGGGGATTTTACAAAGGTGGGGGAGGGGGGAATTCCCAAACCATCACAACCACTTTTCCTCAGCATGCCAAACCTCACCACACTGTGCTGCCAGGTAGGCAGGCACCAAGAGCATCCTGCTCAGGGACATTAATCTGCGCAGTGCTGCAGAGCCCTCCTGAGCGAGGACACCGTGGCCAGCACACAAGCATTTTGTGGAAAAAGCATCTGAGCTGTAAATTAATAACTGGAATATTTGCACTGGATTAGGGTGAATTTCTTAGCTCTATTCACATGTTAATCCTCACAAGACTTCTGCATCCCTACTGTTTGCTCCATTTTATTTGTCGAGGCTAATCGCCTTCATATGACACAAAGTGAGAGAGATAATAAAATTACCAAGAAATTACATCCATTGAGCACATTGACCCAAGCAGTTACTTATTAACCATGCCAGTAGACCTAAAAATAGTTTTGATTGCATGCAGTACCATCTATGCCAGCAATTAGTGCAGCAGCTACTTAAACTAATAAGAGCATATTCACCTAAATAACAGCAGATAGCAGGTTGAGGCACTGCGTTTGAAAGCACCTCGTGAAGCCTCTTACACCAGTTCACCCAGCCAAGAATCTGCCCATTGTGAGAGAGAGGGCAACTGTCAGGAGCAGAAACAGATGCAATCATTTAGAACTTATTAAATGCAATAGTGATGAGAGAGCATTTTCAAGGGATATCAGCTGGTTTGTTTTTT
Source organism: Eubucco bourcierii (assembly GCA_013396675.1). NCBI lineage: Eukaryota > Metazoa > Chordata > Aves > Piciformes > Ramphastidae > Eubucco > Eubucco bourcierii. Next base: position 37,086 of record VWZE01005398.1, on the reverse strand, counting down.
TTTTTGCTCAGCTGCAAAATATATGGAAACAAAATGTTCATATCCTCCTCCCTGCTTGGTTGTGGCTCTCATTTCTGAAAAGAATGAGGGATGGCTTTTACACCTTCATTCCAAGGCAGGTGAATAATAAGGGCAGAGAACATAGCTCTGCTCCACTTCAATAAATCACAATACATCAGGAATTCTGCAGTGATTCAATAATGCCAGAAAAAAGATTTGCACAGGAAATGCAATTTATACATCACCTTGCCACATTAATCTCTTCATAGCTGTTCTCTGATACCCTTGGGTGCAGATGGGTCTAACAAAGCCATCTGGCTCTTACAGGTGTCATTGATGCTGGTGGGGGAGCAGAAGTCATCCCATCTCCCTGCTCAAACCTCAGGGAGATCCACTTAGGCTTGGCACAGAGGGGTAAAGGTAGGGCTGCATCTGGAGACTTCTTTAAAAGCACAAATTGGGGTCTCTTTGTACCACTTGTTTAATACCCAGCAAGCACACAGGCAAGCAGGAGAGACAGATTTTGGGCTGGGTCTGGAAGAAGCTGAGCAGCTCAGCTTCCCAGTGGTTGAGATGGAGATTTGGGTGGGCTGTGAGCACTGGGTGGGCTGGGGCCATTGAAAAGCAGTGGTTTACATTACCTGTTAGAGACAGGCACAGGCTGGAGGCACTCACCTGGCCCACGAGGCAGAAGCAGATTAGGCAATGGGAAAACCTCTAATGTAAGGAAAACAAACTTCTTTGCTGTGAGGTTGCTGAGAGGCTGTGGAGTCTTCTTTGGAGATACTCAAAACCTGCTTGGCCGTGATCCTGTGCAACCTGCTCTAGGTGAACCTGCCCTAGCAGGAGGCTTAGAACATGATCTCCAGAGGTCCGTTCCAATCCTCACCGTTCTGTGAGGCTGTTTTATACAGCATGCCCTGGAAGCCTCTTAGCTGGAGCTATCAAAGTATTTCATTTTCAGGGGTATTTTCAAATACCTCTGCTATGCTTCAAGACATGAAGGACAGGCAGGAGAGCATCAGTCCCCCGACACACAGGCTGGATTCAAGCATCATCTAAAATTCAAAGACTTAAGTCTGGAAAGAAAAGCCCAGCAGAAGGTGAAGATTAATTTGATCCTGCCTCCAGATCCTACTTGCTTTCTTCCTTGTCCCGGGGAGTGGGTGTCTCAGATTGTGCCATGCCTTGCTTTGATATTCTGAATTCTTATAGAATCATTTTGATTGGAAAAGACCTTTAAGATCATTGAGTCCAACCATTATCTAACTCTAACAAGTTTGGTGCTATACAATGTCCCTCAGCATCACATCTCTGTGTCTTTTAAAGACCTGAAAGGATGGGGATTCAACCACTTCCCTGGGCAACCTGTTCCAGTGTCTGAGAACCCTTCTAGTGAAGAAGTTTCTTCTAATATCCAGTTTTAACCTCCCACAGAGACCCCCCTACTAAAAGGGGCTCAACTCTCCCCCACCAAACCAAACATGCTCCAGACTTGTCAGCAACTGAAGTGAAAAGCAAAATCAAATTCTACCTGTTCCACTTCTGACCAGGCTCCTTGATTACAGAGGAGAGAGAGGATTGCTGCTGCTATAGAAACAGCAGCTGCCAGCCTGCTGACCACACTTTGCTGCCGGCAGATCTGGAGACTGCTCAGATCGCAGGATGTGCTGCAGTCCACAACCAGTGACTGTATCCTGCAGTCCACAACCAGTGACTGTACCAGCCTAGGAGTTCTTTGTGAGGCCACAAAGAACTGCCACTTTACTCTGCTCTCGTGAGTCTATGATTCTATGACACAAAGACATCTAAAAAAATCAACACCCTGCTCTTTTGCAAACCTGTTCACAGCAGATACCTTTCCCCCAACAGGCAGGAGCCAGGGCGAGGAGCTGGTACAGCACTGCCCAAGTTTGGGTACAACTTGCTCTGTATTTCCTAGCAAAGCAAAATCCAGTGGATTTGGTACTACTTACTCCACCTCCTTGTAGCCTGGCTGTGGGAAAGGGAACCAGCACCTCTGCACCAAACCTGTGAGTTCTAACATTACAAGACAACACTCATTGCTCCAACAGCAAATAGAATCATAGAATGGTAAGGTTGGAAGGGACCTCAAGGATCATCTAGTTCCAACCCCCTGCCATAGGCAGGGACATCTCCCACTAGTACAGGTCACTCAAGGCCTCATCCAACCTGACCCTTGAACCCCTCCAGGGAGGGAGCAGCCACAACCTCCCTGGGCAACCTGTGCCAGTGTCTCACCACCCTCACTACAAACAACTTCCTCCTAACATCCAGTCTAAATCTCCCCTCTGCCACTTCAAACCCATTGCCCCTTGTCCTGTCATTCCAAGACCTTGTCAATAGTCCCTCCCCAGCCTTCCTGTAGCCCCCTTCAGATACTGGAAGGCTACTCTAAGTTCTCCTGGAAGCCTTCTCTTCTGCAGGCTGCAGAGCCCCAACTCTCTCAGCCTGTCCTCATAGGAGAGCTGCTCCAGCCCTCTGAACATCTTTGTGGCCTCCTCTGCGCCTGCTCCAATAGTTCCATGTCCTTCCTGTGCTGGGGGCTCCAGAACTGCACACAGGACTCCAGGTGGGGTCTGAGGAGAGCAAAGTCAAGGTGCAGAATCCCCTCCCTTGCCCTGCTGCCCACACTGCTCTTGCTGCAGCCCAGAACTTGGTTTGCTGTCTAATACCTAAATCCTCTTTCACTCCCACGGGCTTCAACTGCTCTCCAGACTCTCTGCAGGCACCCACTGCAATACTGTAGCCCAGGGGCTACTGGAAAGAAAAGATCTCTTCAGACACCAAACAGACACACTTAAAATGTTTTGCTAAGGAGAGATTGTTTTGGCAAGCAGTTGCTTAACCTGAAGAAAATAGCTGAGTAGCCAGGTGAAGAAAGCGACTCCGTTTCCTTAGGTAAAACACATTGGGTTGTAAATTGTGCTAATTAAAGCAGCAAACCAATCCAATGCTGCATTTCCTCAGCGACTTGAAGAAGTTGTTTAACAAACAAACATTAATATGTTTGCCAAGAAACACACACGCATTGGACTAACTCTTTATGAGGAGCAATTCAATTTATTGCATGCAATTAAGACAGAAGAGATTAAACCCTGAAATATCAGAACTTACTACAATGAGGCAACAGATCTAGGTGTATTTTTACTGTCCTTAGATTTTCTTGCAGGCTGAAACCAGTGACTCAAAGAGCACAGAAATCTGACTTCAAGGTTATTCATAGAATCAGTCAGGGTTGGAAGGGACCACAAGGATTATCTACTCCCAACCACCCTGCCATGGGCAGGGACACCCTACTCTGGATCAGGCTGCCCAGAGCCTCATCCAGCCTGGCCTTAAACACTTCCAGGGATGGGGCCTCAACCACCTCCCTGGGCAACCCATTCCAGGCTCTCACCACTCTCATGGTGAAGAACTTCCTCCTCACATCCAGTCTGAATCTCCCCACCTCCAGCTTTGCTCCATTCTCCCTAGCCCTGTCACTACCTGATAGCCTAAAAAGTCTCGCCCCAGTTTTCTTGTAGGGCCCCTTCTGATATTGGGATGCCACAATAAGGTCACCTGGGAGCCTCCTCTTCTCCAGACTGAACAGCCCCAGCTCTTTCAGTCTGTTCTCATAGCAGAGGTGCTCCAGCCCTCTGAGCATAGAATCATAGAATGGTAAGGTTGGAAGGGACCTCAAGGATCATCCAGTTCCAACCCCCTGCCATAGGCAGGGACACCTCCCACTAGTACAGCTCACTCAAGGCCTCATCCAATCTGGCCTTGAACACATCCAGGGAGGGAGCATCCACAACCTCCCTGGGCAACCTGTTCCAGTGCCTCACCACCCTCACTGTAAAGAACTTCCTCCTAACATCCAGTCTAAAAAGAACTTCCTCCTAACATCCCCATGGCCCTTCTCTGGACATGCTCCAGGATGTCCACAACCCTTCATATCCCTATGAAGTTTTTTCTCTGCGCACACCAGCCCTGCTGATGGAAGCAAACTGCAGGGGCAGCTGTCAGAGCTGACTGCTGCAAGCTGATGTTGCCTAAAGCTGGGCAGCCCCAGGCTGAGGATGATGATTTCCCCTAGTCAAGAAGGGGACCAGTCCTGGGGCCTCTTCTCTTTGCTGTCTTTATTGATGATCTGGATGAAGGTGTTGCAGAGGTTGGATAATTAATTGGCCAAGGCAGGAATGACTAAAATAGAATTATTTTTACTTTCCTGAAAGCCCCCCCAAACTGCATACAGAACTAGTTCAGGTTTAGTTACAGACTCTAATTTGGTCTGGAATGTTATGGGCAAATTCAGAGATTTAGGAGAGTCAGAAAATGGAAAAGGCTAAGCTACAGACACAGCTTTACCCCACTATAAATGAGCAGGGAATTAAGGGAAACAGCTTTTTACTCACAGAGGTGAGATAGGAAGCTGGCGATGATCCCTTGCTGAACTCTGCCGGCAGCAGCCTCCTGCAAGCGGTATCCAACCATGCGGATCCACGTGGCAAAAGTCCCAAGGCAGGGGGAGAAAACACCAGAGTCAGAAGTGGCTCAGGCACTTATTCCATGAAGATTCATGGAATGGCACTGCCTCAGCAGCATGGGGAAAGCCAAACTGCTAGCACCTTCCCCAGCTCGGAGTAGCAAGCAAGAAGTCAGGCTGCAGTATGGTGCGGGAGAAGCCAGATCCAGGTACCTGAGGTCTTGCTGAGCTTGCAGATTTGCACAGAATGGTGCAGAAGTGGGGGGCTGTCTGAAAGCAGGCATGGTACAGACCCGGGAGCTGTGCCAAAGCAGGGACGGCCCAAAGATCAGAGCACTGCAAAATGGGGGCTCTGTAAAGGTGGAACTCTGTCCAGGCAGGAACACTGCACCTTTCCCCTTGCTCTATCCAGGCCTTTTCTAGACAAAGCATCCACTTGCCATTTATACTGAGCGTGAGGAACCCAGCCAGCCACCAGCCCCTCTCCAGTGAGGGCTTCCACCAGGGTCAGCACATGCACGGAAAAGGCACCTTCTGCTCTTCCCCCCGCAACCCCACAGGGGTGTGTGAGAGAAAGAGTTTTTTGTGCCGCCTTCTTGCCCCATTCAAACATCCTAGAGATGGAGAGGGAGGCAGGAAGAAGGAATTTGGAGTGCTCCACAACAGAAGGCATTGAGGGCACCCTCGGTAAGTTTGCAGATGACACCAAGCTGGGTGGCTGTGCCGATCCATTAGAGGGTAGAGAAGCTTTGCAACGGGATCTGGACCCATGGGCCAAGGCTCATTGTATGAAGTTCAACAAGGCCAAGAGCCAGGTCACAACAACCCCACGGCAATCTACAGACCTGGAAAGCTGTGTTTGGGAGAGGGACCTGGTGCTGTTGGCTGATAGCTGACTGAATGAGAGTCAGCAGAGTGCCCAGGTGGCCAAGAAAGCCAGTGGCATCCTGGCTTGTATTAGAAATACTGTGACAAGTAGGGATATGGGAGTGATAGGTCTCAGCAGTGGTACTCTGCAATGGTGAATCCACACCTTGAGTATCGTGTTCAGTTCTGGGCCTCTCACTACAAGGACATTGAGGGGCTGGAGTGTGTCCAGAGAAGGGCAACGAGGCTGGAGAAGGGCCTGGAGCTCCTGGGCTACGAGGAGTGGCTGAGGGAGCTGGGAGTGTTCAGTCTGGAGAAGAGGAGGCTGTGGGGAGACCTCATCACTCTACAACTACCTGAAGGGAGGTTGGTGCGAGGAGGGGGCAGCCTCTGCTCCTTGGTGACAAGTGACAGGACTAGAAGAAACGGTTTCAGGCTGTGCCAGGGGAGGTTCAGGCTGGATGCTAGGAAACATTTCTTCTCAAATATTGGAATAGTCTGCTCAGGGCAGTGGTGGAGTCACCATCCCTGGAGGAGTTCAAGCAGCCTGTGGACCTGGTGCTTAGGAACATGGTTTAGTGCTGGGTCAGAGGTTGGACTGGATGATCTTCAAGGGCGCTTCCAATCTTCTGTGATTCTATGGAAGAAAAGATTATTTAATAAACTGCACCAGCAAAGGCTTCAACCATTCCAACCACAAACCAGAAACATCCTGAGTTAACTCAGGTCTCTCACTCCAGCTTCAGGCAACACCTGCTGGAAAGGGGCCACCCAAAAGTTGTCTTTTCCAATTGAGAAAGCTTCTGGTGATATCAGAAAGAATTAAAACATTTATTGGGCATAAATATATTACATATACACTACAGATACAGTTAAGTCTTACATACATAGTGTAGTATTTGCAAAATCTATACATTAAAATTGATATGGCAGTTTTAATACAATGCATATGAAATAGTCTAAAATTTACAATACAAGAAAACTTATGATTATTTTCATTTTTCTCGTTTTTAAAGTTGAAAAGCTTGGAATGTATGTTCCCATAGTGAGGTAAAAACTTTTTTTTTTTTTTTCTTTTTCTTTTTCTTTTTTCCCTCCAATCTAAAGAACTGTGCAAGGATAAGGTTCATACACATTCAGTTAGGGCACTTTTCAATGGTGACACTGAATACTGAGCTACCGTAGCCAACAAACAGGATTAGAAAACATTTCAAGTTCAGCAAGAAGAAGGCAGAACAATACAAAAACATCTCTCTCCTTCCTCAAGGGTTTTAGTGTTTTATTATATTACCTTTGTGGTGGTTGAGGATCTCCTGGAGAGCAGAGAGCGCTCGGGCTGGACTCACCGCCTGCTGTCGCGGGCACAGGGATGTCCGGGGAGAGTCAAGGCATCAGCCAGCGGTGGGTCAGCGGCAGGGGCAACCAGGGGAGGAATGGTTTAACACCTGGGATGCTGCCTTCTGGTGTTAACACATGAATGACAGCCAAGCCAGTGTGGCCGAGTATACAAACTAAAAGAACATCAGATTCAGCTACTGAGGGCCTGTCCCAGCTCCTACAGAACACTCTGGTAACCATGAGGTAGGAGCGGGTAATTCTGTAGGTGTGATTATGAGGGATGCCAAACCAATCAGCAATGACACCAAGTGTCATGGATTGCTTTACTCTACGCTTCCTGCTCACTGCTGTTAGCATCACTTGTAATTCAAACATCCAAAACTGATCAGCAAAGTGGAATTGTTTTTTTTTTTTTTTTCCTTTTAATTATTTTTTTCCTTTAAAGCAGTTTTTGGTTCTTTTGCAAAAAGGTGTCAAGCTTGCATTTCATAGCAGCACTGCTGAAATAATATTTTTAAAAAGGAAATTAAATTAAAAAAGGAAAAAAAAAAAAAAAAAAAAAAAAAGGGAATCTATTCAAATTTTTGAGATTCCAAAATAGCAATCTTCTCATTGCTGTAAAAAAAAAAAAATATAGAAATACACTCCTCTCCCCCTCCCACGGCAAACAGCTGGGTACGCTTCGCTCACAAAACACAGAGGCAAGGTCACAAAGTTTTGTATCACAAAGAAATTTAAATAGAGATAAGAAATTAAAATCAGATGTAAATTTGACAAGCCATGACTTTGGCAAAAAAAAAAAAATGAAAAAAAAACCAAAACCAAACTCAAAACCAAAACCCAAATGGAAAACATCCTCCCTCCCTCCCCAAATATATATATTTAGCTCAATGCCATTAGTCTGCAAGGCTAAATTAAACTAATTATACGTCAATAACAAAATACAGAACATTTCTAATATTTGCTACATCTAGAGAGGCACACAGAATAATTCATTGTTCTTAGCACTTTCTTTCCAGAGATGATTATGTTTTTTGGATACATGTAAACGTCTGAATCGCTGATAAAATGGTTTTTTTTTTGTTGGTGGTGGTTTTTTTGTATATTTTTTTTTGTGTGTGGGGGTTTATTTATATATTTTTTTATTTTTTTTTTTTGGCATTTAATGTACTTAGATGCTTCAAAACAAACACAAGAAAATGTAAGAGGATTAATAATGTTAGGAATGCTGCCAGGTTAAAAAAAAAACCAACAAAAACAAACCAAAACAAAAAACCCCAAAACAAAACCAAACCAAAACGTTGACCTCTAAGTAGAAGTATAAACCAGACGAAATTATAACAATGCTACAGGGAAAGGGTTGTGGTGGTGGGGAGGGGGAGGGGGGGATTAGTACATAAGTACACTTTTTATTTATTTTTTTTAATTTTTTTTTGTGTCTTTTTTTTTTT
>VWZE01005398.1:4662-20659 GCA_013396675.1 Eubucco bourcierii | reverse complement strand
AAGGCTACTAGAAGGTCCTCCTGGAAGCCTTCTCTTCTGCAGGCTGCAGAGCCTCAACTCTCTCAGCCTGTCCTCAGAGCAGAGCTGCTGCAGCCCTCTGAGTATCTTGGTGGCCTCCTCTGGACTGGTTCCACCAGTTCCATATCCTTCCTGTGCTGGAGGGCTCCAGAAGTGTACACAGGACTCCAGATGGGGTCTGAGGAGCACTGCCACTTCAAAACACGTATCAGAGAGCTCTGCATGCTTTTACCATAAAGTTAACCTTTGCAACTAATACAACCACTTCTCAACCAACCCCCAAACCAATCCAGTAAAATCAAATGACATTTCATAAAAGTTTAACAATCTAAGTTTCATAAATTGCATTTAACAGATGCTGGAGATGGGATATGCAGAGTTTGTCTCTGCATTGTAAAAAAGTGTCCACAGTGAATTGTTTTTTCAGTTGTTTTGCTCTGTCAGGGTGGTGAATACCAGGGTAACTGAAGGTGAAGTCTGGCCAACTGAAAGACCTGTCTTCATGACACTCTAATAAATACAGATGACCAAGCTCACTCAAGCCAGCTCCTCAACAGCATTCTCCAAAACAAGGGAAGACAGTCAAAGGAGAGCAGAGTGCACCTTTAGTGAATGCTTGAGAAACAGCTGCAAATAATAAAGACAAAACATTTTCTGCACTAGAGCTGGAAAGGTGGAGGAAATTGTCCTGCTTTTAGTCGTGTGATGAGTATTCAGTACCAGTGGAGCAATGTCTTTTCTCAGTAACAGGTAAAATTGTGCTTAATTGTCAGTCAGTTCTGACAGGAGCCTCTGTATCCTTCACACGCAGCTGCAGCAAGCACCTCAGAGATGCTCCTGGCTCCAGCTCAAATTTTGTCTGCAGTAGGATCTGCAGGATGCTAAGCCAACGCAGGATGCCCTAAGCACAGAGACATCACAGAGCTGTTGTGGTTGGAAGTGACCCGTGAGAACAAGTCCAACCACTAACCTAACACCACCAAATCCACCACTAAACCATGTCCCTCCACACCATAGCTACACATCTCTTAAAAACCTCCACAGATGGTCACTTCACCACCTCCCTGGGCAGCCTGTCCCAGGGTTTAACAACCCTTTTGGTGAAATATTTGGAAAAAATTCCCAACCTAAACTTCCCCTGGCACAACTTGAGGCCATTTCCTATTGCCCTAATGCTTGTTACTTGGGAGATCAGATCAACTCCCATCTCACTAGAACCTCCTTTCAGGGAGCTGTCGAGAGCCATGGTGATAAACACAGTTAAGACTTTGTGAGTGGACTTCACATGCAGAATGCAGAAAAGAAAGAGACAATTATATATATCAGGTCTCTAAACTGGCTAAACAAATCTCAGCTGTCTGAACAAATCTAAATTGTCTGGCCCAAATCTAAGTGTGCAAAGCAGCACACTTTTCTGTGTGTAGCACATTTTATGCTTTGGTGGCTGACAAGTCAAAGCAGCTATCCTGTTTATCAGTTCCTAACCCCAGTTTTTCTGTTTAGACACCTGAGAACATAACAGAAACATGATGAGCTTTTTCACCTGGCTCCCTCAGGGAAAACATCGTCACCGGCAACAAACTGCTGCTGAAGCCTCTTTATGCCACAGGATCACACTGATCAAGCTAGACAGCTCAGATTAATTCCTGGAGGCAAATATTCCTCAATTTCACAATTCCAATCTCCCTCCACCTCTTTCAAATAATAAAATTGACAGCTGCTCTCTAAATAACACACTGGAAAGTGTAAGATGACCTTAGCTGGTTGTGACACTCCCTTGCAATGAACAGTGTATGTAATAAAAGCCTATTTTTGTATGGGGATAAGAAAATCACAAACCAGAGGCAAGTTTCAATCTATTTAGAAAGCATGGTCCCTTGGAAGGTTTCATGTCTTCACAGTATCACCAAGGTTGGAAGAGACCTCAAAGCTCATCAAGTCCAACCCAATACCACAGCCCTCAAGACTAGACCATGGCACCAGGTGCCATGTGCAAACCCGCCTTGAACACCTCCAGGGATGGTGACTCCACCACCTCCCTGGGCAGCCCATTCCAGCAGTCAATGACTCTCCCAGCGAAGAGAGTCTTCTAAGTCTTCTGACAGATTCCTCCTTCAGAAACTGGTTTATTATTTGATCCAAATTCAGCTTGGCTCACTGAACTGTTGAGACGCTGAGAAAAGCTTAAGAGTTGTGTGGGCAGCCTTGTCTCCTAAACAAAGCAAACCAAGGGCCCTCAGGTCACCTCCTGCAAGGTGGGCTGCACTGAGAAACTCTAATGAATGGGAATTTGCTGCGTGTTGTGACACAAAACTGGCATCAGGAGGCAGAGAAAATGCTCAGTGCAAGTAGTTCTAATAACAAACACCAATGTGTACCGTACAATTATGCTGTCTTCTGGCATCCAAAGAGTACAAGTGCCTCTGACTTGCTATTAAAGAAGGAAAAGCAATTTTTTGCTCATTAGAGTTTTAAACAAATTAACAGTGCACTGAATGCCTTTCTGTCAACATACAAACTCTGGATCTGAAACAAAGGAAAGAAAAAAATAACAAAAATAAGATCTTGGAAAGATCAACTCAGTTCTCCTGGGTGTCCAGCTCTTGGTGCAGTCTTGACAGGCTTCCCACTGCCTTGCTGGGGGATTTTTACATGCCCAGTGTATCCCACCTCTATCTTTTCTCTTCTTTAGGAAAGCACCTGGGGACTCTCCCAGTTTTCCCCCAGAAAAGATGTGGCAGAAGTTCATGCAACATTATTTCCTCCAAATTTGCAGAAAATTCAAAGACAGAAGATTTTGCCTCAGAGGCAAACAATTTACGGTTAAAGCAGCTTTAAAGCTGAGCCCTCATTTCCCATGGTGACCTCTTATGGAGAGCTGCTTCCTTGTCTATTCGATCCCCAGAGCTGCTCAGCTGGGAAATTAAACACAGACTGCTGAGTGTCACAACCTTCAGCCCAAGCTTCAGCTCAACCCAGCCTGCTCCCCTAACTGCAGACTAAAACTGTGTGAAACTGGGGATGGTTTCAAGACACTTTAAAGCTAAGTTCAGACAGAGTATGCTGTGCCAGATGAAAGTGTAAAACACAGAGAAGTTAAACCAGGCCACCAATTCCTGGAATCTGCTGTGATTTACATCTGGGTCTGTAAACAGAGGAAAATTGATCTCCTGAAATGAACTGTCATCTGCCATTAAAGTATTCCAATAGATGAAGCACACATAAAGGAACACAGTGTTTGTTGAAAAGGAGTATTTCACATTGTTTTAAACACACTTTCTAGGGAGCTAAATTGTTTTCTGCTTAGTCCCTGCAAATCCAGGTCTTCAGACAGTTCTCAGTAGAGAATTATTTACCGTGTGTTCTCCCAGAGGAAGGCAGGAATGCCTAGAGCAAGGGCTTTGGAGTGCTTTTGTACCACCTCAAATGGTGGAGAAGCAGTGGGGTTTGGGATGTGGAGGGCTTCAGACATCAGGCTATAGGGGAGGGAGACAGGGAGCTGGAACTAGATGATGCTTGAGGTCCCTTCCAACCTTACCGTTCTATGATTCTAGGTTAGGTGTGATAGAAGCTATAGTTTATGCTACATGTTGAACTTGGCAGTGTTGGGTTCACAGTTGGACTCAGCAATCCTAGAAATCTTTCCCAATCTACACAATTCTATGGTTGCTTTACCCAAGAGCACATCAGTGGTTAGCACTGCAGCATGGAAAAGAAATGCTGAAGTGATTTAGCTTATTTTACAAATGAGGATGATTATTTTCTGTCCCTTGAATTTGTTTCTACAAGCTAAACAAAGTGCTGGAACAGACCTGGGATGGCACATGGCGATAAGATTAACAAGGAACTCAAACTCCAAGAGTTAACAAGACATGAACAACAAGACTTTGCTTTCCCTTATCAATTTCATAAAGTATTTTCTATATTTATTCACTTGAGAAACAAACACCACAGGTAGGTGTTACAATGCCCCACTTGATACTGGCCCACAGGTAGTTCCAGAAGAATCAGTGCCATGTACTAAAGCACTGCACAGGGTGAGTAAAGGAGTGAAACGTGGCCACGTACTGCAGCGTGTAGGTCAGAACAACAATACTTCTGTAAAATTTCTGGGGGAAAAACCAGACATTTAACAAACACTCTCCCACTCCCCACACAAACAATACTGTGTCCAGTTCTGGGCCTCTCAGTTCAAGAGGGACATAGAACTGCTTGAGAGAGTCCAGCACAGAGACACAAAGATGATGAAGGGAATGGAACATCTCTCATACGGGGAGAGACTGAGGGAGCTGGGGCTCTTTAGCCTGGAAAAGACCAAGAGGTGACCTCATCAATGTTTATAAAGATGTAAAGGGTGAGTGCCAGGAGGTTGGAGCCAGGCTCTGCTCAGTGATGCACAAGGGGCAATGGGTGGAAGCTAAGGCATAGGAAGTTTCATTTAAACATGATGAGAAGGATTTTTTTCCCTGTGATGGTGACAGAACCCTGGAACAGCCTGCCCAGGGGAGTTGTGGAGTCTCCCACTCTGAAGAGGCCTTAACACTTCCCTGTGTGATCTGGTCTAGGTGATGCTGCTCTGGCAGGGGGGGTGGACTGGATGAGCTTTTGAGGTCCCTTCCAGCCCCTGCCATTCAGTGATTCTGTGTAATAGATGGATGTGCATCATCACTTTGATTTCTGCCATGCATTGTCACTTAGTAACACTCTGTAAATACTTTACCCTTGCGCTGTTTTGTTCTGCTCCACAATGTACCTGCACATGAGCTTACACTCATAAGCTTTTACTCATTTAAACACTAAAAGTAAGAATCAGGGATTTAAGATAAAATGAGGAAACTGGTTTGGTCACATATCAGCTGCATTCATCTGAAGTAAAGCAACTGGGAGCAGACACAGGAGTTTGTAACAGGTCTTCCCAGTTAAAGCTGTTTGACAGCTTCCCTTAAACAGTTGCCTTTACATTGCTTTGTAACACAGAAACAGGTCTACATAATCCTTAGCTGAAAAGTTTTCAATTTTAAGGTAATGTATTTAAAAGTGGATTTTTATTCAGTGAAACTCATCTGCATTTGGGCTGGTGTAAAACATGTCACCCTTGTAAGTCTCTTCCAATCTGAGATACTCTATGATTCTGTGTCACAGAACTGAGACAACTGTGTCCTGGAGGACGTGAGAAAGGAAAGGTGTCTAAGAAAGTACAACCCTACATGTGATATGAAGTTGTGCATAGCCCCTGTACACCTTGAAGTAGCTGTTTGTTGCATTTATTTGTTGCAGTAGGACATCAGGAGTTACTTCATGAAGATATTGATCTCCTTCAGCAGGGAGCCACAATGATGATTAGGGGACTTGAATGCATCCCCTGTGAAGAGAGACTGAGAGCCCTGGGGCTGGTTACTCTGGAGAAGAGAAGACTGAGAGGGGATCTGATCAATGCCTAATAACTACCTGGGGGGTAGGTGTCAAGTGGATGGGGCCAACCTGTTTTTGGTGATGCAGAGTAATAAGATGAGGAGCAATGGATACAAACTTGAACACAGAAGGTTTCACCGCAACCTGAGGAGAAACTTCTTTAGAGTGAGGGTGACAGAGCCCTGCAGCAGGCTGCCTAGAGAGGTTGTGGAGTCTCCTTCTCTGGAGACTTTTCAAAACCTGCCTGGATACATTCCTGTGAGGACCACTCTAGGTGACCCTGCTTTGGCAGGGTGGTTGGATTTGGTGATCTCTGGAAGCCCCTTCCAATCTCTAACATTCCGTGATTCTTAACCAGCTCTACCATCCCTGGATCTTGCAAAATGCACTGGGAACCCCTGTAGAAACTCCAGTCACTTAGGACTGTACTGTGTACAGTTCTGGAGCCCCCAGCACAGGAAGGACATGGAATTGTTGGAGCCAGTCCGGAGGAGGCCACGAAGATGCTCAGAGGGCTGCAGCAGCTCTGCTGTGAGGACAGGCTGAGAGAGTTGGGGCTCTGCAGCCTGGAGAAGAGAAGGCTTCCGGGAGAGCTTGGAGTAGCCTTCCAGTATCTGAAGGGGGCTACAGGAAGGCTGGGGAGGGACTAGTGACAAGGGCTTGGAATGACAGGATGAGGGGTAATGGGTTTGAAGTGTCAGAGGGGAGATTTAGACTGGATGTTAGGAGGAAGTTGTTTGCAGTGAGGGTGGTGAGACACTGGCACAGGTTGCCCAGGGAGGTTGTGGCTGCTCCCTCCCTGGAGGTGTTCAAGGCCAGGTTGGAGGAGGCCTTGAGTGCCCTGTGCTAGTGGGAGGTGTCCCTGCCTATAGCAGGGGGTTGGAAGTAGATGAACTTTGAGGTCCCTTCCAACCTTACCATTCTATGATTCTATGATTCTTTCTCATGGGTGTATTTAACAGCCTGAAAATCTACAATAGCCTGAAAATCAAAACAATTTGCAAAACTTCTCTAATACTGTGTGCCCCTTGAGATTCACATGCAAAATACATATGTCACTTGCAGGGAATAAAAACAGATTTCAAAGTAAATTGAGGATTTGCACGTCAAAAGTAATTAACATACCACTACTATTATTACCACTATTATGTTTCAGCTAAATAGCAGCAAGATGTCACACACATGCCACAGCAAAGTGAAATGCATTAGCCAGAAAAATCACTGAAAGACCTGTGCACTGTTTATCTCCTATTCACATCCAAGGAGCTGAGGGCATGCAGGTAGCTACAGCAGCCCAGCTAATGGAGAGCAAGCCAGCCATGTGCCCCAGTGCTGAGATCACACCCACATTCCTGATGAAGAGAAATCATTCTGAGGGGGGAAGCTGATTTCTAAGAAGGAGAATCATAGAATGGTTTAGGTTGGAAGGGACCTCAAGGATCTTCTAGTTCCAACCCCCTGCCACAGGCAGGGACACCTCCCACTAGTACAGCTCACTCAAGGCCTCATCCANAAGTCTCTTCTAGTCCCCCCCCCCTGCCACAGGCAGGGACACCTCCCACTAGTACAGGTCACTCAAGGCCTCATCCATCCTTGAACACCTCCAGGGAGGGAGCAGCCACAACCTCCCTGGGCAACCTGTGCCAGTGTCTCACCACCCTCACTGCAAACAACTTCCTCCTAACATCCAGTCTAAATCTCCCCTCTGCCACTTCAAACCCATTGCCCCTTGTCCTGTCATTACAACACCTTGTAAACAATCCCTCCCCAGCCTTCCTGTATAGCCCCCTTCAGATCCTGGAAGGCTACTATAAGGTCCTCCTGGCAGCCTTCTCTTCTCCAGGCTGCAGAGCCCCAACTCTCTCAGCCTGTCCTCACAGCAGAGCTGCTGCAGCCCTCTCAGCATCTTCGTGGCCTCCTCAGGACCCACTCCACCAGTTCCATGTCCTTCCTGTGCTGGGGGCTCCAGAACTGTACACAGGACTCCAGGTGGGGACCGCTCCTCCAGTTGAAGACCTTCAACAAGACCTTAAAGGTACTTTTTATTTCCCTTATTGCTGGGTTTCTTCCTACCATAATTTCTTGACTGCAAAGATTAAGTCATGACCTACCTTACTGGAAGATGAAGCCACATCCAATGCTCCCCAAAGTCATCCAGAGCATTATAAGCACTCAAGTTATGCTTAATAAAGCTGTATGTGTAGGTTATAAATTAAGGCTATTTTGTAAATCAGGTAGCAGCAAAATGTGTCCCCTTATCCACTTACCACTGACATTATGAGGCCAGCATAGTACTCAGAGGCTTTATGATCTATACCAGCACCACAAATATTTCCCAACAAAAAACAACAGCTAGGTTTCTGAATCTTTAGCACCCATAAGAATTGTCCTGCATTTATGTATGTTATTTTTGATAATTCACTAAGTCACAGTAACACTCAAAAGCAGACTGACAAGGAGCAAAGACACAAAGCAAGCACTGCTACCTTTTCATATTTTCAAGAGTTAAATTTAAGGTTTAAGATATCTAATTTCCCAGTTTTGGTTTATTTGGAATGAAAGAAAGGATGGGGAGGAGATGACACAGATGAAGTACACTGTAAATCACACAGTCAAGAGTTGTGACAGCTGAAATAAATGCTCAGGCTGTGAATGAGCTGTTCATTTCAAGTGCTCTGGGGAAATGCCCACTTGTGATCTCCAATCAAGACAGACAAGCAGAGAAGGATCAGGTGTACTTCATTCCCTTCATTTGCACAGTGTCAGAAAGGACACTGCTTCCTGTGGGGCAGCTGAGACACAGCAGTTCCACATCCATGCATCAGAACCTGAGACAGGAATGGGATGGCCAAACAAACCAATTAGAAGTTGCATACTTGACTGAAATCCTTCATGAAGGGTCTTGGAATAGGCCTAGTGAATGAGGAAGTGAATCTTTTCTCACATTCAGACAAACTTTAGCACCAGCCAGTTCAGAGCCAAGCATGGGTGGACAAAGTTGTACCTTTTCAAAGGTTAGTTGAGTTAGGAGTAGTGACTGGCTTCAGACAGAGCACAAATCACTCCAGTAAGATTATTATGTTCTATATTCTCCTTTGGGGGAGAAAACAACTTATTAGAGCCCCTAATTTTGACTCAGCCTTCATCAACGTTCACCTGAAACATCGTCATAGGATGTAACTCGATACAGCAGTAAGAAGCTGTATTGAGCAGCACAGCAAATGTTCCAAATCATTTCCACTATGTCATCAACTCAGCAGTATTGAAATGAGTCCATTTTCCTACCTGCTTGTATTCAGATTCTCTTCCAACCAGTACCTGCAGAACATAACCAACAGGATCTCCCTTCATGGGTGGGACCATTTCCCAGGTGATTTCACAGGCGTTTCCTCTCAGCTGTGTTACTCGAGGGGCTACAATGAAATGAAATGAAATGAGTTGGCATTTCATGTACAGACTGCACTGAACTCTGATTCATTTTCTGTGCACGGTAATATACATGAGAACATTTTAAAAGCAGACCTTTAGGACATCACAGGGCCTAGTAGCACATAAAAAACAAACAAAATGCCATCAGCACTGGCTGAGAGAAGTAAAATGTCTGAGCATCTTTGTCATTGCAAACTCTCCTTTATTTCAGGACACTCTTGCCTGATGAAGCAGCTCAGAATCCCTGTGGTTTAAAGGAATTACAAACACTATTCACAAATAAACACTATTCACAAAACATTTGGTATCATTTAGAGCTGACTAACANGACACCTCCCACTAGTACAGGGCCCTCAAGGCTTCCTTCAACCTGGCCTTGAACACCTCCAGGGAGAGAGCAGCCACAGCCTCCCTGGGCAACCTGTGCCAGTGTCTCACCACCCTCACTGCAAACAACTTCCTCCTGACATCCAGTCTAAATCTCCCCTCTGACACTTCAAACCCATTGCCCCTTGTCCTGTCATTGCAAAACCTTGTCAGTAGTCCCTCCCCAGAATTCCTGTAGGCCCCCTTTAGATGCTGGAAGGCTACTCCAGCATCTGGATGCTACTCCAGCATTTGGATGAGGCCTTGAGCAACCTGTACTAGTGGGAGGTGTCCCTGCCTATGGCAGGGGGTTGGAACTAGATGATCCTTGAGGTCCCTTCCAACCTTACCATTCTATGATTCTATGATACTCTAAGGTCTCCTGGAAGCCTTCTCTTCTCCAGGCTGCAGAGCCCCAACTCTCTCAGCCTGTCCTCAGAGCAGAGCTGCTGCAGCCCTCTGAGCATCTTTGTCATTGCAAACTCTCCTTTATTTCAGGACACTCTTGCCTGATGAAGCAGCTCAGAATCCCTGTGGTTTAAAGGAATTACAAACACTATTCACAAATAAACACTATTCACAAAACATTTGGTATCATTTAGAGCTGACTAACATGTTTACTGTAGGACCCAGAATCACTTCTGCTGTTAGAGCATCCCTCTCCTGTCAGCATGTGAGCTGCTAGAAAGGGGGAGTGGATGTGATAGAAAAGTGTAAAAATTCAATTGCAATGCTGTGCACTGATCTTTGCAAAGCAGAAGCCCACACACAAGTTATGCTGGCACTAATAAAAGCAGCAGTTCTGTGGAAGTTCTGAGCAAACACCTGTGTCAGCAAAGATGCCTGCATATTATAATGAAGATGCTCAGAGGGATGCAGCAGCTCTCCTATGAGGACAGGCTGAGAGAGTTGGGGCTCTGCAGACTGGAGAAGAGAAGGCTTTGAGGAGACCTTAGAGTAGCCTTCCAGCATCTGAAGGGGGCTACAGGAAGGCTGGGGAGGGACTATTGACAAGGGCTTGGAATGACAGGATGAGGGGCAATGGGTTTGAAGTGTCAGAGGGGAGATTTAGACTGGATGTTAGGAGGAAATTCTTTACAGTGAGGGTGGTGAGACACTGGCACAGGTTGCCCAGGGAGGTTGTGGCTGCTCCCTCCCTGGAGGTGTTCAAGGCCAGGTTGGATGAGGCCTTGAGTGAGCTGTGCTAGTGGGAGGTGTCCCTGCTTATGGCAGGGGGTTGGAACTAGATGATTCTCGAGGGCCCTTCCAAACTTACCATTCTATGATTCTATATTCCTCCCATGTTACATGTCATTGAAAGAGAGGAATAATATCAAACATTCCATTCAGGAAAAAACAAGAGAAGGAATGTGAGAAGGGAAAGTGAACAATCTTCTGTGTTAAGAGAACACACCTCCCTGGAGGTGTTCAAGGCCAGGTTGGATGAGGCCTTGAGTGAGCTGTGCTAGTGGGAGGTGTCCCTGCTTATGGCAGGGGGTTGGAACTAGATGATCCTTGAGGTCCCTTCCAACCTTACCATTCTATGATTCTATGATTCTATGAAGAGAATAAGAGCAGGCCAGGATGCAAAGCACAAGCATCATTTTGAGGACATAGACTTGTATCTAATTCTGAACTTGACATTCAGATGACCAAACCTGCTACTTCTAGGCAGGCTTACACTGGTGCTTCCACAGAACTCCAGAGACATTCAATTTGACAGCTGTTACTGCTTGGTCCTTGGGAGAGGATCTCTCACCAGCTGACAGTCAAAAGGTGGTGTGTGATGGCCAGCAGCAAGCTTGCATTTGAGCAGAGCAGAGCACTAATAGCAGCAGCGTGTTTGTTCCTACACCAAGCACCTGCCACGGGAAGGCATCAAAACAACTGTGACAGCACCCAGGTTCCACCAACCTCTCACATCAGGCAGAGCAAGCAAACAGACAAACCAAAGAAAGGACACTGGGAGAAACCTCAGCAAGTGGTTAACATGTGCACGTGCAAGGACATGAGCTTGTTAATAGCAATGGAGATGCTCCAGCCTGTGAAAGCAGACAACAGGAGAGCCTATCACAGAAACAAGTGCTGCTGCTGCTGCATACATTACATGCATTTCAGCCTAATTTGTTACCACCCAAGAGAACACATGAATCATACGTGGAGCAAATGTAATCAATACCCATTTGCTTCTCCCTGCACATCTGCCACTGTTGAGAGACTGATAATAGACGCCTTCATCTCAGCTGAAAACAACAGTCTCAATTATTTTCCTTCCTCCTTCCATCCCCCACCCTGAAACACACAGAACTGGGTCTGCCACAGAGCACTGCCACTAACAATAACGCTGCTTTAGGGCTGGCATCACTAGATGGGTGATTAGGATACTCTCTAGGAGAAGAAGCATGTGCTTCTGATACATGAAAAACTGCCCCGGGATTTTCCCATTCGTGGTCCAAACACAGAAGAGAATCACCACCATCATTCTGCCTCAACAGATCGTGTTTCCCTATAGCATTACACCCCTACAGATGGTTTTGTTGTGCCCTTCTCTGTTACAGCCAGTGTTTTGTCATGTACCTGTGGCCCCAGCCCACACACAACCTGGTATTTGCACCGTATCTCCACTGCTTGATATTCAGATGAAGCATGAGTCATGTCTAACAGGAACTAAACAGGCAGGCAGGCAGCTCAAAACAAAAAACCCAGGTGGTATCTGAATTTACTAAAATGAATTTCCATCCAACAAAATGAACACATGACTACAGTACACTCCAGCATCCCTGTGCTGGTTTTATCCACTTAGTGCAGCGAAGAGAGAAGGGCAGCGTGGACTGAGCAACCAGGAGGCATATGCTGTGCCCAGGCACTCCAGCCACCTGCAGATGCTGAAGCTGTGAGGCATACTCTCCCTGACAGCAACACCCAAGCCAGCCTGATTCATCTGGGAAGAGCTTGCTTTGCTGGGGAGCATTATCTTGCAACTGCAGAACAGAGTGAAGCAGGACAACTCACTGTTGGGTATGTGTATTTACCCTCCAGCTCTACACCACACACATACAGCCATCTTCTTCCAGAAACATCACTGAAACAAATGCCAAAACCCAGGAGACATTCAGGTAGAAATGCATCACAATGTTGGGGGCTGGAAGTGATCTCTGGAGATCATCTACTACAAACCTACTGATAAAGCAGGGTCATCTAGAACAGGTTGCACAGGACTGCATCCAGGCTGGTTTTGAATTTCTTCAGGTAAGGAGACTCCACAACATCTCCTGTGTGACCTACTGTAGGTGATCCTGCTCTGGCTTGGGGGGGTTAGATTAGATGATCTTTAGAGGTCCCTTCCAACCCCTTGTGATTCTGTGATCTTTGGGTAGCCTGGTCCAGTGTTCTGGCACCCTCAAGGGAAAGACTTTTTCCTCGTGTTCAGGTGGAACCTCCAGTTCGTGCCTGTTGTCCCTCGTCCTGTAACTGGGAACCACTGAGAAAGAGGTCTGGCCCCATCCTCTTGACACCTACCCTTTAGATGTTGATGAACACTGAAAAGATCCCCTGGCTAAACAGCCTCAGGACTCTCAGCCCTTTCCCATGGGAAAGGTGGGATTCTTACACATGCTGATTTCAGCACAGTGAAGCCAGTCTCCCAATGTCCCCTTTAACTTAAAGACTCTGTCTTGTTCTTTCTGGGGGTGATTCAGAGCAGCTAACCTGAAGACCAGGGAACAACAGCCCAGCAGTGCCCTCTCCTCTTGACATCTTTTGCTTACAAATGGTGTAAAAATCACCAAAGCCAGACTTTGGACACAGCAAACAAAACCTGCCTGACCAACTGGCAGTTGCTGTTTCTCACAGTAAATGGTAGTGCTTGACAAAGGAGTTTTACACACCTAGGGGAAAAAAGGTGCCTCTGAGTTCAGTTCAGTTTTATCTGACAGCCAGCACAGCAAACCCACTACCTTTGTAATAGTTCTGCTTGGAAGGAAGGAGCAAAATTACCCTGGTCAAAATGTACACAGAGTAAGACATTTCATTCTAAAACTTCATTTAATTAGGCCTTTTGTTCTTCTGGAGGAACACTGAGTT
Source organism: Eubucco bourcierii (assembly GCA_013396675.1). Classification (NCBI taxonomy): domain Eukaryota; kingdom Metazoa; phylum Chordata; class Aves; order Piciformes; family Ramphastidae; genus Eubucco; species Eubucco bourcierii. The sequence continues at coordinate 7,351 of VWZE01005398.1, read as the reverse complement.
CTGAATCTGTTGCTCTGTGCATGTGAAACATCAGGATTGATTTACAGGCTGAAGGAAAAATAAACTGAACATCAGTTTCTGCTGAACATCACCTACACAACTAAAACCACTACATTTTACTCATGCTGAAGTGGGTATGTGCACATTTACTACACCTGTTACATCCCTTATAGAAGTGCTGTGGTAATCCAGAGTAATCCTCTGGTAAACAGCACTGCTAGCAACAGCAGCTTAACTGTTTACATGTAACAACAGTGGTTGGTGTAACATTTTTATTGCTTACATGCAGTTTGGGGTGATAATTCAGATTCCCACCATATGTAACTTCAGAGAATAGCTTAAGTTGGAAGGTAACTTTGAGATCATCTACTCCAATCTCCCTGCCATGGGCAGGGACACCTCTCAACTAGACTTGGCTGCTCAAGGCTTCATCCAACCTGGCTTTGAACACCTCCAGGGAGGAGTCATTCACAACCTCTCTGTGAAATCTATTCCAGAGTCTCACCACCCTCATACTGAAGAACTTCTTCCTAAGATCCAGTCTAAACCTGCTCCCCTTCAGTTTAAAGCCATTCCCTCTTGTCCTGTCTCTAGACGCCCTGATGAAAAGTTCCTCTGCAGCCTTCCTGTAGGATCCCTTCAGGTATTGGAAGGTAGCTCTAAGGTCCCCCTGGAGTCTTCTGTAGGCTGCACAACCCCAGCTCTCTCAGCCTGGCCCCACAGATGAGGTGTTCTAGCATTTGGATCATCTTTGTGGCCCTCCTCTGGAGTAAAGGGGCAGAATCACCTGTCTTGGCCTGCTGGCCACACTCCTGTTGATGTAGCCTAGGATACAATTTGCCTTCTGGGCTGCATCAACACACTGCCAGCTCCTGTTGAGCTTCTCCTCACTCACTACACCCAGACCTCTTTCTTCTCAACCCACTCTGCATCCAGCCCAGATTTGTGCCTGGGACTGGCCCAACCCAGGCACAGGACGTCATGCTTTGAGTTGTTGAACCTCAGGCAGTTGTTGTCAGTGGCCCACTGTGCAAGCCTGTCAAGATCCTTTTGGAGGTCATCCCTTCCCTCAAGTGAGAGCACTGCACCACACAGCTTGGTGTCATTGGCAAACCTGCTGAGGGTGCACTCCATGGCACTGTTCATGCCACTGACAAAGATGTCCAGTATCTGAAGGGGCCTACAGGAAGGCTGGGGAGGGACTACTGACAAGGTCTTGTAATGACAGGATGAGAAATCATAGGTTTAAAGTGGCAGAGGGGAGATTGAGACTGGATGTTAGGAGGAAGTTGTTTGCAGTGAGGGTGGTGAGGCACTGGCACAGGTTGCCCAGGGAGGCTGTGGCTGCTCCCTCCCTGGAGGTGTTCGAGGGCAGATTGGATGAAGCCTTGAGTGACCTGTGCTAGTGGGAGGTGTCCCTGCCTGTGGCAGGGGGTTGGAACTAGATGATCCTTGAGGTCCCTTCCAACCTTACCATTCTATGATTCTATGTTAAACAGCATTTGAGCCAGGACAGACCCCTGAGGATCTCCACTTGCCCCTGGCAGCACAATCTGATTATTCATCCATGTTACTGTGCACTTACATTAATCTTTATTAATGCACTGTATACTTACCAGTTAATTAGCCACACGTTACTTACACCTATGTAAAAAACCCATTGCATACCTTTGATGGCAGGTGGGACTGACTTAGTTGTGCAGAAGGTCCATATTTCTGAGAAAGGTCCCTCCCCAGCATCATTGACTGCCTGTATTCTGAAGGAGTAACAGGTGGATTCTGTCAGCCTCTGTATCTTGTATGTATGACTCGGTCCCCTGTAAATGGGAATAAACCTGGAAATGATACAGATGAGAACATGTGGTTAGAGAGGAGCAGCACTGACACTTCTGCCTCTCACACATCAGCACAAGGCACCCAAGCTGGGAAAACTGGCACATGGTGCTTTGCAGAGCTGTGAAGGGGAAGGATAATAACAGCACATTACTACCATGCTAACAATGATCAGTAGGTTAGGGGACACAGGAGTTCAATGCCCCTACTACAACTCTACTTACCTTGCAAAGTGATTATGGGAATTATCATGAAAAAAACCCAACCATTTATTTTATCAGTGCATTTCATGCTCCCTAGCAATCAAAGTGGATTCAGTGTGTGCTCTGCTACAACAGAATCACGGAATCAACCAGGATAGAAGAGACCTCCAAGCTCACGCAGCCCAACCTATCACCCAGTCCTAGTCAATCAACCAGACCATGGCACTAAGGCTTTGCTTCCACACTTCCAGGGATGGGGACTCCACCACCTCCCTGGGTAGCCCATTCCAATGCCAATCACTCTCTCTGGCAAGAACTTCCTCCTAACATCCAGCCTAGACCTGCCCTGGCACAACTTGAGATTGTGTCCTCTTGTTCTGTCCCTGGGTGCCTGGCAGCAGAGCCCAACCCCAGCTGGTCACAACCTCCCTTCAGGTAGCTGCAGACAGCAATGAGGTCTGCCCTGAGCCTCCTCTTCTGCAGGCTGCACACCCCCAGCTCCCTCAGCCTCTCCTCACAGGGCTGTGCTCCAGGCCCCTCCCCAGCCTTGCTGCCCTTCTCTGGACACCTTCCAGCACCTCAACATCTCTCTTGAATTGAGGGACCCAGAACTGGACACAGCACTCAAGGTGTGGCCTGAGCAGTGCTGAGCA
>VWZE01005395.1:30227-45304 GCA_013396675.1 Eubucco bourcierii | reverse complement strand
TTTAAGGAGTAAAGTTTTTTTTGTTGGTTCAAATTTAATTTTTTTTTTTTTTTTTTTTTTTTTTTTTTTTTTTTTTTTGGAGGGGGTTTGAAGCCATAGGAGCTGTATGAGGAATTTGAGCAATGATTTGTCTCTGGCTCGGGGTGGGGAGGGGGTGGGGATATGGAATGAGCAGGACTAAAAAATAAGGCAAAGAATTATTTTCTCTGAAAGCACTTTAATCTGATTTCACAGACAGATGGCCAAAGCAGAAATGGTTGTGTTGGTTTTTGAAAGGTTTGTGCAGCTGCCCAGAAGCTGTGGTCCCTGCAGCAGGGCAGGCAGAGCAAGCTGAGCAAATTCTCCTGGGGAGCCTCTCGGTGAAGTCAGCCAGGTTCATGCAGGAGGCAAGGAGCAACAAGCTACAGATGCCACAAAAAGCAGCCTGCATTTACTGTGAGCTGACCCTCTGGTGTCTCTGCACACACTGAGCAGGGGTGGAAGGCCTCCATGAAGGTTTTGATCCTGTGCAACCTGATCTACATCAACCTGCTTCGACTCAATGACCTGCCCCCACCCTGCTGGGACTCTGTGGTTGTGCTGTGTGCAAGGCAGGACTGGGACAGGTCCATCTGCAGCCTTCCAACCCCTACCCTGCTGGGGTTGTGCTGTGTGCAAGGCACGGTTGGGACAGGTCCAGCTGCAGCCTTCCAACCCCTACCCTGCTGGGGTTGTGCTGTGTGCAAGGCACGGTTGGGACAGGTCCAGCTGCAGCCTTCCAACCCCTACCCTGCTGGGGTTGTGCTGTGTGCAAGGCACGGTTGGGACAGGTCCAGCTGCAGCCTTCCAACCCCTACCCTGCTGGGGTTGTGCTGTGTGCAAGGCACGGTTGGGACAGGTCCAGCTGCAGCCTTCCAACCCCTACCCTGCTGGGGTTGTGCTGTGTGCAAGGCACGGTTGGGACAGGTCCAGCTGCAGCCTTCCAACCCCTACCCTGCTGGGGTTGTGCTGTGTGCAAGGCACGGTTGGGACAGGTCCAGCTGCAGCCTTCCAACCCCTACCCTGCTGGGGTTGTGCTGTGTGCAAGGCACGGTTGGGACAGGTCCAGCTGCAGCCTTCCAACCCCTACCCTGCTGGGGTTGTGCTGTGTGCAAGGCACGGTTGGGACAGGTCCAGCTGCAGCCTTCCAACCCCTACCCTGCTGGGGTTGTGCTGTGTGCAAGGCACGGTTGGGACAGGTCCAGCTGCAGCCTTCCAACCCCTACCCTGCTGGGGTTGTGCTGTGTGCAAGGCACGGTTGGGACAGGTCCAGCTGCAGCCTTCCAACCCCTACCCTGCTGGGGTTGTGCTGTGTGCAAGGCACGGTTGGGACAGGTCCAGCTGCAGCCTTCCAACCCCTACCCTGCTGGGGTTGTGCTGTGTGCAAGGCACGGTTGGGACAGGTCCAGCTGCAGCCTTCCAACCCCTACCCTGCTGGGGTTGTGCTGTGTGCAAGGCACGGTTGGGACAGGTCCAGCTGCAGCCTTCCAACCCCTACCCTGCTGGGGTTGTGCTGTGTGCAAGGCACGGTTGGGACAGGTCCAGCTGCAGCCTTCCAACCCCTACCCTGCTGGGGTTGTGCTGTGTGCAAGGCACGGTTGGGACAGGTCCAGCTGCAGCCTTCCAACCCCTACCCTGCTGGGGTTGTGCTGTGTGCAAGGCACGGTTGGGACAGGTCCAGCTGCAGCCTTCCAACCCCTACCCTGCTGGGGTTGTGCTGTGTGCAAGGCACGGTTGGGACAGGTCCAGCTGCAGCCTTCCAACCCCTACCCTGCTGGGGTTGTGCTGTGTGCAAGGCACGGTTGGGACAGGTCCAGCTGCAGCCTTCCAACCCCTACCCTGCTGGGGTTGTGCTGTGTGCAAGGCACGGTTGGGACAGGTCCAGCTGCAGCCTTCCAACCCCTACCCTGCTGGGGTTGTGCTGTGTGCAAGGCACGGTTGGGACAGGTCCAGCTGCAGCCTTCCAACCCCTACCCTGCTGGGGTTGTGCTGTGTGCAAGGCACGGTTGGGACAGGTCCAGCTGCAGCCTTCCAACCCCTACCCTGCTGGGGTTGTGCTGTGTGCAAGGCACGGTTGGGACAGGTCCAGCTGCAGCCTTCCAACCCCTACCCTGCTGGGGTTGTGCTGTGTGCAAGGCACGGTTGGGACAGGTCCAGCTGCAGCCTTCCAACCCCTACCCTGCTGGGGTTGTGCTGTGTGCAAGGCACGGTTGGGACAGGTCCAGCTGCAGCCTTCCAAACCCTATCCTGCTGAGATTCTACTGTGTGCAAGCAGGGCTGGGATAGGTCCATCTGCAGCATTCCAACCCCTACCCTGCTGGGATTCTGCTGTGTGCAAGGCAGGGCTGGGACAGGTCCAGCTGCAGCATTCCTACCCCTACCCTGCTGAGATTCTGCTGTGTGCAAGGCAGGGCTGGGACAGGTCCAGCTGCAGCATTCCTACCCCTACCCTGCTGAGATTCTGCTGTGTGCAAGGCAGGGCTGGGACAGGTCCAGCTGCAGCATTCCTACCCCTACCCTGCTGAGATTCTGCTGTGTGCAAGGCAGGGCTGGGACAGGTCCAGCTGCAGCATTCCTACCCCTACCCTGCTGAGATTCTGCTGTGTGCAAGGCAGGGCTGGGACAGGTCCAGCTGCAGCATTCCTACCCCTACCCTGCTGAGATTCTGCTGTGTGCAAGGCAGGGCTGGGACAGGTCCAGCTGCAGCATTCCTACCCCTACCCTGCTGAGATTCTGCTGTGTGCAAGGCAGGGCTGGGACAGGTCCAGCTGCAGCATTCCTACCCCTACCCTGCTGAGATTCTGCTGTGTGCAAGGCAGGGCTGGGACAGGTCCAGCTGCAGCATTCCTACCCCTACCCTGCTGAGATTCTGCTGTGTGCAAGGCAGGGCTGGGACAGGTCCAGCTGCAGCATTCCTACCCCTACCCTGCTGAGATTCTGCTGTGTGCAAGGCAGGGCTGGGACAGGTCCAGCTGCAGCATTCCTACCCCTACCCTGCTGAGATTCTGCTGTGTGCAAGGCAGGGCTGGGACAGGTCCAGCTGCAGCATTCCTACCCCTACCCTGCTGAGATTCTGCTGTGTGCAAGGCAGGGCTGGGACAGGTCCAGCTGCAGCATTCCTACCCCTACCCTGCTGAGATTCTGCTGTGTGCAAGGCAGGGCTGGGACAGGTCCAGCTGCAGCATTCCTACCCCTACCCTGCTGAGATTCTGCTGTGTGCAAGGCAGGGCTGGGACAGGTCCAGCTGCAGCATTCCTACCCCTACCCTGCTGAGATTCTGCTGTGTGCAAGGCAGGGCTGGGACAGGTCCAGCTGCAGCATTCCTACCCCTACCCTGCTGAGATTCTGCTGTGTGCAAGGCAGGGCTGGGACAGGTCCAGCTGCAGCATTCCTACCCCTACCCTGCTGAGATTCTGCTGTGTGCAAGGCAGGGCTGGGACAGGTCCAGCTGCAGCATTCCTACCCCTACCCTGCTGAGATTCTGCTGTGTGCAAGGCAGGGCTGGGACAGGTCCAGCTGCAGCATTCCTACCCCTACCCTGCTGAGATTCTGCTGTGTGCAAGGCAGGGCTGGGACAGGTCCAGCTGCAGCATTCCTACCCCTACCCTGCTGAGATTCTGCTGTGTGCAAGGCAGGGCTGGGACAGGTCCAGCTGCAGCATTCCTACCCCTACCCTGCTGAGATTCTGCTGTGTGCAAGGCAGGGCTGGGACAGGTCCAGCTGCAGCATTCCTACCCCTACCCTGCTGAGATTCTGCTGTGTGCAAGGCAGGGCTGGGACAGGTCCAACTGCAACCTTCCAACCCCTACCCTGCTGGGATTTTGTGGCTCTGCTGTGTGCAAGGCATGGCTGGGACAGAGCCATGTGCAGCATGGGTGTCAGGCCAGGACCAAAGAGAAGGGCACTGCTGGGGTGGAGGTTTGCCTGCTGCTTGGCTGGGCAGTGCTGCTGCCATGGTGATGTGCTCAGTGTCCTCACTGCTTTATGAGCTTTGCCTTTAGCTTGCTCTGGCTACCATGAGGGAAGCGTTTGCCTACAGTGCACCTCACAGAAATGTTTTGGTTGGAAAAACCTTCTGAGACCATCAGTGGTAATCATCAAACCCAACCCCTCCATGGCCGTTCAACCATGTCCCCAAGTGCCATGCCCACAGGTTAGTTGAACACCTCCAGGGATGGTGAGTCCACCCTGGGCAACCTGTGGCAATGCCTGACTTTTGCAGCAAAGAAATGTTTCCTAATCCCCAGTCTAACCCTCCCCTGGCACAATTTGAGGCCATTTCTTCTATTTTTAGCACCTGATATTAGGGAGAGTGAATACATAGACAGTCAATATGGATACACCCCACAGTACACTTCCATCAAAGCTTTGACTCCATCACCTTGGGTGTTAGCATCCCAATGAAACCTATGAACAGGGAAGGGCTTATTTAGTGGCTGTGGAAGGCAGATTCAAAACCTCCTGTGGGATAATTTCCCAGCTGACAGAAACACAACTCAATTTTGAGTCCTTTAGGAGAAAGGTTGAGATGGGTACCACCAAAAGGTGTTTCTGTTTTCTCCACTCAGCTGGCCTGTCAAAAGCTGAAGGAGGGAGTCTTGCTGAGATAAGGTAGCCCTGGTTTGGTTAAAACTAATGAGGCAAGGCTGAAATAACAAAGCCATGCAGCTTCAAAACAGATTTTGAAGGCTTTAGTGCCTGAACAAAGACCTTTGACTAATTAACTGCGGTTTGAATATCACAGTTGACATCCTTGAGTATGATAATGAGCCCAGCAGAGTACCTGAACAGAGCTACTCTGTGTACCAGAGTGCTGACCAGACAGGACTGTGTTGCTCAGACCTCCACACAAATCATGCTAAATGTCATCTGGAACACAGGCACAGTTGGGGTTAGGGTATAAAGAACCACGAGAGGAACATCAGTAGTGTGACCAGAGAGAGTGTCAGCACTAAGTTTGCAGGTGACATAAAGTTAGGTGGCAGTGTTGATTTGAATGAGGGCAGAGAGGCTCTGCAGAAGGACTTGGATAGGCTGGATCCATGGGCCAGAATCAATGGAGTGAGTTTCCACAAGGCCAATGGCACCTCCTGCACTTGGGCCACAGCAACCCCAAGCAGTGCTGCAGGCTTGGGGCAGTGTGGCAAGAAACTGCAGAAAGGGACCTGGGGGCTGTAATGGACAAGCAGCTGAACAGGAGCCAGCAGTGTGCCCAGGTGGCCAAGAAAGCCAAAGGCATCCTGGCTGGCAGCAGAAATGCTGTGGCCAGCAGCAGCAGGGAGGGGATTGTGCCCTTGGACTCTGCTGTGGGGAGGCCACAGCTGGAGGCTTGTGTTCAGCTTTGGGCACCTCAAGGCAAGAGAGCTGTGGAGGTGCTGGAGCCAGTGCAGAGGAGGGCAAGGAAGGTGTGAAGGGCCTGGAGAGGAAATGTGGTGAGGAGAGAGTGAAGGAGCTGGGGCTGGGGAGTGTGAAACAGAGGAGGCTGAGGGCAGAGCTCATGGCTGGCTGCAGCTACCTGAGAGGAGGCTGTGCAGAGGCTGCTGCTGGGCTCTGCTCACAGGGAATTAGTGACAGAACAAGGGGGAATGGCCTCAAGCTGAGGCTGGGGAGGTTTAGATTGGACATTAGGAAAAAGTTTTTCATGTAGAGAGTGGTGAGGGACTGGAATGAGCTGCCCAGGGAGGTGGTGGAGTCCCCAACCCTGGTTGTGTTTCAGGGTGGTTTGGCTGTGGTGCTTGGGGCTATGCTTTAAGGTGAATCTTGTAGACCAGGGCTCTAGGTTGGACTTGGTGCTCCTGAGGGCCTTTGCTAAGCTGAGTGTTGTTGTGATCCTGTGATGTCTCAGGGGCACAGACTGAGGGTTTAACAGGAACAAGGCTGGCTCACAGGCTGTGCTCCCCCAACCCCAGGCTGGGACACCTTCTCGGTCAGGATTGTGCATTCAATACTTGGCTGAACTTTTTGCTGCATTTCTGTACTCTATTAGAGCTGTTGCAGAGATTTGCATCTCTAGCTGTGCCAGATGTTGCCCAGGATTTATTCACTCCTGCTCCATCACCTGCAGTCAGTGCATTTATCACCAGCAATCCCAGGTGTGTTGTAGCTGCTGCTTTCATAAATTAAACCTATCCGTTATTTTAACTCCCTGAACCTGTAGCAGTGCAAGGCCTTATGGGGGCAGTGGGAGGAAGAAAAACAAACAACAAAAAAAAGAGGCAAATGTTAAATATCTCAGACAGCTCCAGTTCCAGAGTCCCTGGGGCTCAGGGCAGGCAGATGTATCTGAAGGGGGCCTACAGGAAGGCTGAGGAAGGATTATTTACAAGGTCCTGCAATGACAGGACAAGGGGAATGGGTTTGAAGTGTCAGAGGGGAGGTTGAAAGTGGATGTTAGGGGGAAGTTGTTTGCAGTGAGGGTGGTGAGACACTGGCACAGGTTGCCCAGGGAGGTTGTGGAGCACAGAAGCACAGAATGGGATCAAAGATCACGTTGGGTGATTCTGTGCTCCACAATCTCCCTGGAGGTCTTCTGAGACACTGGCACAGGTTGCCCAGGGAGGTTGTGGCTGCTCCCTCCCTGGAGGTGTTCAAGGCCAGGTTGGAGGAGGCCTTGAGTGAGCTGTGCTAGTGGGAGGTGTCCCTGCCTGTAGTAGAGGGTTGGAACTGGCTGATCTTTGAGGTTCCTTCCAACCTTCCCATTTTATGATTCTATGTTCCTTAGGACTAGAGGAAACATCTTCAAGCTGCACCAGGGGAGATTTAAGTTGGGGATTAGGAGGAACTTCTTCCCTTAAAGATCAACACAGGCTGCCCAGGGAGGTGGTTGAATGCCCATCCCTGGAGGTGTTTAAGAGAGGCAGAGATGTGGTGCTGAGGGTCATGGCTTAGCTCCAGCCTTGATAGAGTTAGAGAATGGTTGGACTCAATGATCTTAAAGGTCTGGTGGCCCTGGGGGAGAGTTGTAACTATAAGGTTATGATTCTATAAATCCTCCAGCTTGTCTCACAAGAGCTGTCATCTGCTGCTGCAGGCTGGGAAGCAGTGTCTGCAGGATGGACAGCTCTTGCTGGAAGGAAGAGGTAATGTCACTTATGGTCTGGGGGCTGTAATGGGCAAGCAGCTGAACAGGAGCCAGCAGTGTGCCCAGGTGGCCAAGAAAGCCAAAGGCATCCTGGCTGGCAGCAGAAATGCTGTGGCCAGCAGCAGCAGGGAGGGGATTGTGCCCTTGGACTCTGCTCTGGGGAGGCCACAGCTGGAGGCTTGTGTTCAGCTTTGGGCACCTCAAGGCAAGAGAGCTGTGGAGGTGCTGGAGCCAGTGCAGAGGAGGGCAAGGAAGGTGTGAAGGGCCTGGAGAGGAAATGTGGTGAGGAGAGAGTGAAGGAGCTGGGGCTGGGGAGTGTGAAACAGAGGAGGCTGAGGGCAGAGCTCATGGCTGGCTGGAGCTACCTGAGAGGAGGCTGTGCAGAGGCTGCTGCTGGGCTCAGCTCACAGGGAATTAGTGACAGAACAAGGGGGAATGGCCTCAAGCTGAGGCTGGGGAGGTTTAGACTGGACATTAGGAAAAGATTTTTTCCCAGCAAGTGTGGTGAGGGACTGGAATGAGCTGCCCAGGGAGGTGGTGAAGTCCCCAACCCTGACTGTGTTTAAAGATGGTTTGGATGTGATGCTTGGGGCTATGGTTTAGGCTGCACCTTGTAGAGTAGGGTTCTGGGTTGGACTTGGTGATCCTGAGGGGCTTTGCCAGCTGGAAGGTTTTTGTGCTTCTGTGATGTAGATGCTGGGACATGGAGAAAATTACAACTGTGCTGATGAAACCTGGAATGCTACTGTACATCCACAGTGCCTCTGCAGAGACATGGGGACAGCTCATGGGGATCTTCCCCATCAGACTGCTGAGACACTGGCACAGGTTGTCCAGGGAGGTGGTGGAAGCCTCATCCCTGAAAGTTTTTAAGGCCAGGCTGGATGTGGCTCTGAGCAACCTGATCTAGTGTGAGGTGTCCCTGCCCATGGCAGGAGGGTTGGAACTGGATGATCCTGAGGTGCCTTCCAGCCCTGACAGTTCTTAACAGGAGCCAGCAGTGTGCACTTGCAGCCCAGAGAGCAACCAGAGCCTGGGCTGCAGCAGGAGCAGTGTGGGCAGCAGGGCCAGGGAGGGGATTCTGCCCCTCTGCTATGATCTGCTGAGACCCCACCTGGAGCACTGTGCCCACTTCTGGAGCCACTGGGATGTGAAAGATCTGGAGGTGTTGGAAGGTGTCCAGAGAAGGCCACGAGGATGAGCAGAGGGCTGGAGCTGCTCTGCTCTGGGGACAACCTGAGGGAGTTGGGGCTCTGCAGTCTGGAGAAGAGAAAGTTCCCAAGTGACCTTATTGACTCCAAGGAGACTTTCCAGTATCTGAGGTGGGCTACAAGAATGCTGGGGAGGGACTACTGCTGTCAGGTAGATCATTATTGGACTGGGGGGATGGAGCAAAACTAAAAGTGAGGAGATTCAGATTGGATGTTAGGAAGAAGTTCTTCACCATGAGAGTGGTGAGACACTGGAACAGGTTGCCCAGGGAAGCCTCATCCCTGGAGGTGTTTAAGGCCAGGCTGGATGTGTTTCTGAACAACCTGTTCTAGTGTGAGGGCAGGGGAGGTTGGAACTGAATGATCTTTGACATCCTTTCCAGCCCTGACAGTTCTCTGATCTGCTGAGCCTCTTCTGAGGGTGCTGGGCAGACTGCCTGATCTACAGCTGCTAGGGAAGCACAGAGACTAGAAAGTGCTGAGGGCTCTATGACTGGAGTATTAATCAGTGAAGATGGAGGCTGCAGAGAAACTTCATCCTTTCATTTAATGAGCTGGCATCGAAGCCAGCATCTCTGTGGGGTTAGTGTTGGGCTCCATGGCTGCAGCTGAGCTGGGCATGTGAATTCAGCACCATTGCATGTGCAGATAGCAGCACTCAGATGAGTCCTGCAAGCAGCACAGCAGCCTGGGCTATAAATAACTCACCAGGGAACAGGCAGGCACTGCTGCTTCCAGTGCTCCTCCTAATCTGTGACAGGTTTGCATTGGTATCTCTCCCTGACAGCATTCTGCTGCCTGACTTCACTCTTCCCTGGCATATAGCACTGCTTCTCCTGGGTCTGGGCAATGTGTGGGCATTGCTGCACTTTGGGAGTCATAGAATCACAGAACTGTCAGGGCTGGAAGGGACCTCAAGGCTCATTCAGTTCCAACCCCCCTGCCACGGGCAGGGACACCTCACACCAGAGCAGGTTGCTCAGAGCCACATCCAGCCTGGCCTGAAACACCTCCAGGGATGAGGCTTCCACCACCTCCCTGGGCAACCTGTGCCAGAGTCTCACCACCCTGAAGGGGAAGAACTGCTTCCTAACATCCAATCTGAATCTCTCCACTTTTACTTTTGCTCAACTCCCCCCAGTCCTATCCCTACCTGACAACCTAAAGAGTCCCTCCCCAGCTTTCTTGTAGCCCCCTTCAGATACTACAAGGTCTCCCTGGAGCCTTGGAGGCAATAAGGTCACCTTGGAGCCTTCTCCTCTCCAGACTGCACAGCCCCAACTCTCTCAGCCTGTCCTCACAGCAGAGCAGCTCCAGCCCTCTGAGCATCCTCATGGCCTTCTCTGGACACCTTCCAGCACCTCCAGATCTTTCCTGTCACAGAGGCTCCAGAATTGGGCACAGTGCTCCGGTGGAGTCTCAGCAGAGCAAAGCAGAGGGGCAGAATCCCCTCCCTGGCCCTGCTGCCCACACTGCTCCTGCTGCAGCCCAGGCTCTGGTTGCTCTCCATGCTGCAAGAGTACACTGGAGGCTCATGTTGAGCTTCTCATCCACCAACACCCCCAAGTCCCTCTCCCTAGGGTTGCTTTTAAACCAGGAAGGGGAAGAACAGATGGGCTGAAAGTGAGCATGGCATATTCCAAATGTCACTTCAAGGAAAACTTTATGCTGCTTGATGAAGGAGAAAAAACCAAAGGAGAAAAATCCTCAGTTTATTTTGGTTCAGATGATGCTATTAAAGAACACAAACAAACAAACAAAAAAAACCCTTCACTGAACACCCATGGAAAGAGAATTTTAGCAATGGACAAATAGAGAGGCACAGAGAAATGTGGAATACTGGTAAAACATTTTTATCCTGGTAGTGTTGGAGAAGGAATGGCTAACAGAAAGCATGGGAAGTTACAGGCACACTGTGCTCATTCTCAGCCACTGGATTCAGCTGCCCAGGGAGGTGGTGGACTCACTGTCCCTGCAGGTGTTCAAGAAAGATGTGACCATGGCACTCTGGGACATGTTTCAATGGAGGGGGTAGGTTGATGGTTAGGATTGAAGGTCTTTTCCTCTCAAAACCAATCCTATGATTGAGACTTCTCTCTTTGGACTGGAGGAGCCTTGGCTGGGCTTGGAAACATGAACCCTGCAGGCAGCACTCTTCTAACTCCAGCAGCAGCTGAGATGCTACTGAACCCCTACACTATGCTGCTTATATTTGGCACAATAATCAAACCCTGGCACTGTTGTCAGATTAACTACAAAAGAGAAGGTCACAGTGCTGCCAACAGGGAACATCTCTGAATATTTTAGTCTTATTGCCTTTTTTCATATGGCTCCCCAGAGCCTTCTCTGAGCAACACCCAACTCTCTCAGCTTCTCTTCCAAGGAGAGGTGCTCCAGCCCTTCTATCATTGATGTGGTCTCCTCTGACTCTGCTCCAAGAGAAGTCCCTGTCTGTGCTGTGCTGAGGATTCCAGAACTGGCCCCAGCACTGCAGGGGAGGTCTCAGCAGAGTGGAGCAGAGAGGCAGAATCCCCTCCCTGGCCCTGCTGCCCACACTGCTGCTGATCAACCCAGGCCATGGCTGGCTCTGGGCTGGGGCAGCACAGACCTGACCCTCTGATCACCCATGTGGCCCTTCTCTGGACACCTTCCAGCACCTCCAGACCTTTCCTGTCCCAGGGGCTCCAGAACTGGCACAGTGCTCCAGGTGGGGTCTCAGCAGAGCGGAGCAGAGAGGCAGAATCCCCTTCCTGGCTCTGCTGCCCACACTGCTTCTGCTGCAGCCCAGGCTCTGGTTGCTCTCTGGGCTGCAAGTGCAACTCATGTTGAGCTTAGCTTCTTGTCCATCAGCACCCCCAAGTCCCTCTACCCCAGGGCTGCTCTCAAGCCAGGCACTGCTCAGCCTGGATTGGTGCTTGGGATTGCCCTGACCCAGGTGCAGGACCTTGCACTTGGTCCTGTTGAACTTCATGAGGTTCATGTTGGACTTGGTGATCTTAAAGGTCTTTTGCAGGTCCTATTTTGCAGGGGGGTTGTACTTGATGACCTCACTGCTGAGGACCAGCCCAGGACAGGCTGGTTCTGGGCTGGGAGAGCACAGTGCTTGCTCATGCCCAGCTCTGCACCCCTTAGACCTCAATGTCCTTTTCCACAGAGCTCCTCTCAGCAACAGGATCAACATTTGCAATGCCAGGACAAGGGGCAATGGGTTTGAACTGGCAGAGGGGAGATTTAGACTGGATGTTAGGAGGAAGTTCTTTACAGTGAGGGTGGTGAGACACTGGAACAGGTTGCCCAGGGAGGTTGTGGCTGCTCCCTCCCTGGAGGTGTTGAAGACCAGGTTGGAGGAGGCCTTGAGTGACCTGTGCTAGTGGGAGGTGTCCCTGCCTATGGCAGGGGGTTGGAACTAGATGATCCTTGAGGTCCCTTCCAACCTTCCCATTCTATGATTCTATGATTCTATGAATTAATGAAAGCAGCAGACTTTGTCATTGACAAATAGAACATAAAGTAATAGTTTAATTCTCTGAAAGTGCCTAATTTCTCCCTAGCCCTGGAAATTAGGCACACAAACAATTTTGGCTCAATCCAAGATAGGATTATCATCTGAGAGGTCTATTTAGAAAAGATGTGATGCATGAACAAGTAATTCCCATTGCTTCTCAAGTCATCTGAGACCTAAAGATTAGGAGGATACTCTTGGATGCCTTTTGATGATAATAAGAGACACATAATGTGCCACATTTGGCTCTGTTTTATGTGGCCATGCTTGAAGAGCTGTCTCTAAAGTGTGTTTTATAACTTCCAGTACACAGCATTGCTTTAAGCATTGTCTTTATGATGGCTGAGATGATGATGTGCTGGAAATGGGATTTGCATTGTTACAGGCACTAAATAAGACTCAGCAGAAAAAGTCTCCACCTCCAAACTTTCCCAGAAGCACTTCCAGGACGACTTTTCAAAACAAGCACCATGGCAGAGGTGCTCCCCACCCATTAAATGCCAGGTGTGCCAAGCTATCTGCTGCATTGAATCCTTAAAACACCATGAAATGGTGCTGAGGGACTTGGTTTAATGATGAGCTAACTGTTCAGAGAATCAGAGAACTGTCAGGGTTGGAAAGGACCTCAAAGATCATCCAGTTCCAACTCCCCTGCCATGGGCAGGGACACCTCACACTAGAGCAGGTTGCTCAGAGCCTCATCCAACCTGGCCTTAAACACCTCCAGGGATGAGACTTCCACCCCCTCCCTGGGCAACCCCTTCCAGGTTCTCAGCACCCTCATGCTGAAGAACTTCTTCCTAATATCCAGCCTGAATCTCCCCACTTTTAGTTTTGCTCCATTCCCCCCAGTCCTGTAGTGATCTACTTGACAGCCTAAAAAGTCCCTCCCCAGCTTTCTTGTAGCCCTCCTCAGATACTGGAAAGTCTCCTTGGAGCCAAGAAGGTCTGGGAGCCTTCACTTCTCCAGACTGAACAGTCCCAACTCTCTCAGTCTGTCCTCACATGAGAACAGCTCCAGCCCTCTGCTCATCCTCATGACCTTCTCTGGACACCTTCCAGCTCTTCCAGCTCTTTTCTGTCCCAGGGGCTCCAGAGCTGGATGCAGTGCTCCAGGTGGGGTCTCAGCAGAGCATAGCAGAGGGGGAGAATCCCCTCCCTGGCCCTGCTGCCCACACTGCTCCTGCTGCAGCCCAGGCTCTGGTTGCTCTCTGGGCTGCAGTGCACACTGCTGGCTCATGTTGAGCTTCTCCTCCACCAGCACCCCTAAGTCCCCCTCCTCAGGGCTACTCTCAGCCAGGCACTGCCCAGCCTGGATTGGTGCTTGGGATTGCCTCGACCCAGCTGCAGAACCTTGCACTTGATCTTCTTGAACCTCATGAGGTTGCCTTGTGCCCACCTCTGCAGCCTGTCCAGGTCCCTCTGGATGGATCCTTCCCTCCAACCTGTCAACCACAGCACACAGCTTGGGGTCATCAGCAAATTGCTGAGGATGCCTCAGCAGCACTGCCCATGGCACTGGCAAAGATATTGAACAAGCCTGGTGCCAATACTGATCCTTGAGGGACTCCACTTGTCACTACCTTCACTTGGGCTGCAGCCCAAGCTCTGGTTGCTCTGTGGGCTGCAAGTGCAACTCATGTTGAGCTTAGCTTCTTGTCCATCAGCACCCCCAAGTCCCTCTACCCCAGGGCTGCTCTCAAGCCAGGCACTGCTCAGCCTGGATTGGTGCTTGGGATTGCCCTGACCCAGGTGCAGGACCTTGCACTTGGTCCTGTTGAACTTCATGAGGTTCATGTTGGACTTGGTGATCTTAAAGGTCTTTTGCAGGTCCTATTTTGCAGGGGGGTTGTACTTGATGACCTCACTGCTGAGGACCAGCCCAGGACAGGCTGGTTCTGGGCTGGGAGAGCACAGTGCTTGCTCATGCCCAGCTCTGCACCCCTTAGACCTCAATGTCCTTTTCCACAGAGCTCCTCTCAGCAACAGGATCAACATTTGCAATGCCAGGACAAGGGGCACTGCTGGCTCATGTTGAGCTTCT
The DNA here is from genome assembly GCA_013396675.1 of Eubucco bourcierii. Lineage (NCBI taxonomy): Eukaryota > Metazoa > Chordata > Aves > Piciformes > Ramphastidae > Eubucco > Eubucco bourcierii. The sequence continues at coordinate 31,448 of VWZE01005395.1, read as the reverse complement.
CATCCACCAGCACTCCCAAGTCCCTCCAACCTCCCTGGAGGTGTTCAAGGCCAGGTTGGATGAGGCCTTGAGTGAGCAGTGCTAGTGGGAGGTGTCCCTGCCTATGGCAGGGGGTTGGAACTGGCTGATCCTTGAGGTCCCTTCCAACCTTCCCATTCTATGATTCTGTTAATTGGCATGCACTGACCTGCCTTTTAATGGATATAGCATCTCTGATTCTATGTTTGCCTTGAACTTTGCTCTTCATTGGCCTTTATTCTTCCTTTCTCTTTTCTGCAAGGTGTTTTGCTTGGTAAACCAGCGCTTGTTGAAGCCAGAACACATTTAAATTGCTGCAAGGATGTCAGTGAATGACAATTCTCTACTAAACAGCATTTTTTTTCCCCCCAACCTCACATAAGCACCACCTGCAAGCCAGACAGAGCTGTGCCTTTTCCCAAGGACATAGCTACAAACTCCTTAGCCAAAGTTGTGACCCGCGAGAAAAGGAACTCACCGAGCAGGCAGTGCTCACTCTTTGATTTCATGCTTGCTCTACAAGCTTTAAGAACAGGAAAACTCTCAGACTGGCTCCCTCAGATCTTTGCTATTCAGGATGTAGATGAATGTCTGCAAAGAGACCTTTGAGTCCTTTCTTTTCATATCCTGCAAGAAGAGTCACCGGAAAGGTTTGCAGCGCTCCGCTCACTTTGTCGCTCTCCTTACCTGAGGCTGACATCTGCTCAAAGATGGATTTTTAAAGGGATCCTTTAAATAAATGCAAACTTCCTTGCCCAAGGGCTGGCAAGGAGCAGGAGTGATTGTATGAAGAAGGAACTGGGCAGGGTTATTGATAGAAGTGCACTGGAGCCAATAAAAATGATTCCGAGGTCTGTTTCCTCGGTGGAAAAGGGATTTGTTTCAGTAATCCAAGACAAAGTTTAATAAAGCTTTGGGAAATGTCTTCATTTTGTAGAGACTGCTGGGACAGGCATCAGCAACAAGCATGGCTACAGATGAAGTTTCACCACTTCTGGTTTCTGGCAGGCTGGCAAATGTGGTGGTGTTTGCAAAGTCTCGGCTGTGCTACCCCTCAGTGGAGCACCACGAAATAGAAGCTCAATGTCATGGAATCATAGACTCAGTCAGGGTTGGAAGGGACCACAAGGAGCATCCAGTTCCAACCCCCCTGCCATGGCCAAGGACATCTCACACTACATCATGCTGTCCACAGCCTCATCC
>VWZE01005395.1:1852-14830 GCA_013396675.1 Eubucco bourcierii | reverse complement strand
TCTAGGATTCTGTGATCATTGTCATCATCATCATCATAATAATACAATGACAATACAATCATGATAATAATTATAACAATGATAATAATAAAATAATAGCAATATCAAGAATAATGACAACAATATAATGATGATGATAATAACAAAACCAGCAATTTAATAATAACCATTATAATGATAATAAAATAATAATACAATAACAATAAGAATAACAATGACAATGATAGCAATATAATAATGATAATGATAATAAGAATAGTAAGATTACAGTGACAATATTATAATGGTAATGATCATAATGACAATACTATAATAATAATGATAATTATTTGTCCCTGCCTATGGCAGGGGGTTGGAACTAGATGATCCTTGAGGTCCCTTCCAACCTTACCACTCTATGATAATAATTATTATAAGAGTAATATAATTAAGAATAACAATGGCAGTGACAATGATACAATAATTATAATGATTATTATAATGACAATAATATAATTAAGGATAACAATGGCAGTGCCAATAATATAATAATATAATTATTGTACATAATATAATTATTATATAACATATAACATACTATATATTATATTATATATAACAACTATGTTATATAATAATATAATGATTGTATAGATTATTATTATTATTATTATTATTATTATTATTATTATTATTATTATTATTATTATTATTATTATTATTATTATTATTATTATTATTATTATTATTATTTAACAGCAATAATAACAATGACAACAATACCATGATGATAATTATGATGATGATGTTAAGAGTAACAATAGAATGTCAATAAGATAATAATTATAATTATAATCATGATGATAATAAAAACCATAATATAATAACAATAACAATGACATCAATACAATGATAATGATGATGATGATGATGATGATGATGATGATGATGATGATGATGATGATGATGATGATGATGATGATGATGATGCAGGACGGTACACTTGTCCTAGTTGAATTTCCTGAGGTTTCCCCCCACATCTGGCAGAATGCATTGCTGGAGGTGTTTCCAAAAGGCAGAGATGTGGTGCTGAAGGACAGGGTTTAGCCCCAGCCTTGGCAGAGTTAGATAAACCTTGGACTCCATGATCATAAAAGTCTTTTCCAACCAGAACAATTCTATGATTTAGCACCTAAATATCTCTGAGCAACTGCTCCATAATGATCAGAAGCAGTTTGTCCTTCTGTTCACCATAGCTAACACAGCCTCTGTTTAATAAGATATTTTTATGTGCAGGGTAATTTTTTTCCCCCCCTTTACAACCTGCATCTCTAAGCCTTCCTGCAATCACTAAAACATGTTGGTTTTGTGCATTTTTAATGCACTTCTCCTTCCCACCAGAATACAGAGTGGCAGAAATCCCAATTAAGGCAAACACCTTTGGCATGCCAATAAACAAAGCAGCAGAAGTTGGTTTGGGATGAAATGATGAGGGGGGTGGGGGGGGTGGGGGCAGAAATTGCAAAACTGGATGCTGTAATGCACACAGCTTTGGTTTGTCAGGAGGAGGAAGTACAAAGTGAAACAAGAAACTGCTTGAAAATCACAGAATCATAGAATGGTAAGGTTGGAAGTGACCTCAAAGCTCAGCCAGTTCCAACCCCCTGCCATAGCCAGGGACACCTCCCACTAGAGCAGGTTGCTCAAGGACTCATCCAACCTGGTCCTGAACACCTCCAGGGAGGTTGTGGAGCACAGAATCACCCAATGTGATCAAAGAATTGTTAGGAAGAAGTTCTTTAGAGTGAGAGCAGTGAGACATTGGAACAGATTGAAGCTGAGGGAGAGCAGGTTAGGAAGAAGTTTTTCAGTATGATGGTGAGACACTGGCACAGGTTGAAGCTGAGGGAGAGCAGGAGATTAGGAAGAAGTTCTTTAGAGTCAGGGTGGTGAGACACTGGCACAGGTTGAAGCTGAGGGAGAGCAGGATCTTAGGAAGAAGTTCTTTAGTATGATGGTGAGACACTGGCACAGGTTGAAGCTGAGGCAGAGCAGTTTAGGAAGAAGATCTTCAGAGTGAGGGTGGTGAGACACTGGCACAGGTTGAAGCTGAGGGAGAGCAGGATCTTAGGAAGAAGTTCTTTAGTATGATGGTGAGACACTGGCACAGGTTGAAGCTGAGGGAGAGCAGGATCTTAGGAAGAAGTTCTTTAGTATGATGGTGAGACACTGGCACAGGCTGCCCAGGGAGGCTGTAGATGCTCTCTCCCTGGAGATGTTCTTAGTCTAAGAGAAGCATCTCTGTATAACTTTCACCTACAAGAGCTGGTTCTGTCTTTCGTGTCACCAGAACCACATCAGAAGTAACAAACAGGACACAGTGCAGATCAAATTAACCAAACAATGAAAAAAACCCCACATTTTGGCTACACAACAGCAAAACACCCACTTTGTTCCTCATTGCATTTCTCAGCACACTGCCCATGCAAAGAGGGTATGTAGCTGGTGGCTGCTGTTCAGCAGGTGCTCAGTTCTCAGATCCAAGCTGAGTGATTCTACCTCTGATAAACAGCCTGGTCACAAATTGCAAGAGAGGAATGTTTGTGGCAGTTTCTCAAATAATGCTGTGTTATATGATGGAATTCTTTTCTCCTTGATAGAAATAAGCTTCAGCTGGGCCTGTAACTCTTTGCCTGGCTCTGCTGTCAACATGCTCTGCTGCCTTGGCTGAAGAACCTGTCACAGCTCCACTCAGTAAATATTAGTGACAGAGCTTGGAACAGGCTGCCCAGGGGGGCTGTGGAGTCTCCCTCGCTGGAGATATTCCAAACCTGCCTGGATGTGTTCCTGTGTGATATGCTCTGACAGGGGAGTTGGACTGGATGAGCCTACAAGGTCCCTTCCAGCCTCTGACATTCTGTGACTCTGTGATTTTGTGATTGTGTGACTCTGTGACTCTATAATTCTGTGATGTTGTGAATCTGTGACGCTGCGACTCTGTGAAGCTGTAATTCTGTGACTCTGTGAAGCTGTAATTCTGTGACTCTATGACTCTGTAATGCTGTGACTCTGTGACACTGTGATTCTGTGACTGTGACTCTGTAACGCTGTGATTCTGTGACTCTGTGACTCTGACTCTGATTCTGTTACTGTGACTCTGTGACTCTGTGACTCTGACTCTGTGACTCTTTGTGACTCTTTGTGACTCTGTGACTCTGACTCTGATTCTGTTACTGTGACTCTGTGACTCTGTGACTCAGTGTCTCTGACTCTGTGACTCTGACTCTGTGACTCTTTGTGACTCTGTGACTCTGACTCTGTGACTCTGTGATTCTGTGACTCTGTGACTGTGACTCTGTGACTCTGTGACTGTGACTCTGTGACACTGTGACTCTGACTCTGTGACTCTGTGATTCTGTGACTCTGTGACTGTGACTCTGACACTGTGACTGCGACTCTGTGACTGTGACTCTTTGACTCTGTGACTCTGTGACTCTGACTCTGTGACTGTGACTCTGTGACACTGTGACTGTGACTCTGTGACTGGGACTGTGACTCTTTGACTCTGTGACTGTCACTCTGTGACTCTGTGATGCTGCGATTCTGTGACTGTGATGTTGTAATTCTGTTCATGGGCAGTGGCTCTCCTAAGGCTGTTGTTTATTCCACCCTCCACAGCCTCTCCCTTCTCTTGGATCAAATGTTTTGCTGATGGAAAGTGACAGCTTTCAGTTTACCTTGGCTGGATGGGGGAGGTTCTCTGCCACTATGGAGTTGCTCTCTTGTGCACTCTTTAGTTGATCTCTCCAGGGCTAGGCTGGGATCAGAAAATCACCACTGCTCTGCAGCAGTGGCTGTGTAATTCTGCTGCCCAGCAGAGCAACAGATCACTTTTTGTGCACCATGACAATACCACAGAATCACAGAGTACCATCTTGGAAGCGACCATCTGGACCAACCTTTCTAGGTGGAGCTGCAATGAGCTGGCCCAGCCCCCTGGCAAGCTGAGCCTTACAAGTGCCCAGTGTGGGGGCACTCCACCACTTCCCTTGGGAGATGATTCCAATGTCTGACTGCTCTCATGTGGAACATTTTCTCCTGGAGTGCCATGGGACTTGGCATGGGGGACTGGGGGGCTACTCCCCAGCAGTAACTTGTCCCCATCAGCCCTTGTCTTCTCCATGGGACTCCTTGTCAAAGGGAGTCTCCATCCTCTTGCCAGCCACCCTTTATATGCTGGTGCATGGTGCTCAGGTCTCCCCTCAGCCTTCTCTTCCCAAGCCTGAACAATCTCAGCTCTCTCAGCCTTTCCTCATATGGCACTTCTGACCTGCTCCACCTGTGAGAGCCTGTAAACAAGGCACCAGCACACAGCAGCTGCCCAGGCTGATGGGCAGTTAACTTTTAGTGCCTGTTGTCATACCTTTGCCTGGTAGAAAGAAGCCAGTGATCAGCACCTAATTGCTCTCATCCCCACTCACAACCCCCCAGCCTCCTGCTCTTTTACAGGGGACCACTTCAGCTGTCAGCAAACACATCCTCTGCATCAGCAGCCAGGGGAAAACAGCAGTGGGTGCTGAGAATCCTGCTTGAGGAATGCAGTGCAGCCATGATAAATTGTGTGCAAACAACCCCAAGTGAGCTGCTGGCTTATTTTTTTCTAGCATGAAGCTTGGTAAACAGTGCAATTGCATCAGTTACTTGGCAAGTCAGTCCAAGGCTTCCTTACAACATCTGCTGCCACTGCTCTTGTTCTCTCTGCCTTCCCTTCTGTGCAGCGTGGGGGGTTTTGGCCATGTGCTGAAGCACAGCCTGTGAAGAAGACCATAAAGCAACAACCTAATTGCTGTGCTGATGCTTTCTTGGACGCCATTGAGTTTCTTGGGCAGCCTCTGATCTCAGTCAGGATGTAGCAATTTGGCATGCCGGAGGTGCCTGAAAGCTTTGGGGACAGGAGCAGGACAAGAGAAACAGACGGAGCTAATGAAACAGGGCAGAATCAGCTCAGCAGCTGGAGGGCAAAGCAGATACATTAGCTGAGGACAAACTGCTTTGTGAATAGCTTTAACTCAAATGGCAAGCCAAATAACCAAGCAAAGCTCAATAGTGCCAAATGCTGAGGGAGGAAGGGGTGGGTAAACGTGTTCCAAGAGGTGGAGAAGGGCAGAGGGGCGATAAGATCATAGAATCAGAGAAGGGCAAGGTTGGAAGGGACCTCAAGGATCATCTAGTTCCAAGCCCCTGCCATAGGCAGGGACACCTGCTTAAGCTGAGGGTCTACTCTTAGAAGTCACTGTCCTAATGCAGTGCTTAAGCTGCAGCTCTGCTCTTAGAAGTCTCTGTTCTATTGCAGTGCTTAAGCTGAAGATCTGCTCTTAGAAGTCTCTGTTCTAATGCAGTGCTTAAGCTGCAGCTCTGCTCTTAGGAGTCACTGTCCTAATGCAGTGCTTAAGCTGCAGCTCTGCTCTTAGGAGTCACTGTCCTAATGCAGTGCTTAAGCTGCAGCTCTGCTCTTAGGAGTCACTGTCCTAATGCAGTGCTTAAGCTGCAGCTCTGCTCTTAGGAGTCACTGTCCTAATGCTGTGCTTATGCTGCAGCTCTGCTCTTAGGAGTCACTGTCCTAATGCAGTGCTTATGCTGAAGCTCAGCTCTTCTCCATCCTCACCAGCTCAAGGGCTCTCAGCCTTTCTCAATCAGTCAAATGTTCCAGTCCCTTCATCATCCTCGTAGTGTCTGTTGGGCACTCTCCAGTAGTTTCCTATTCCTCTCAAATCGGGGAGCCCAGACCTGGACATAGTATTCCAGGTGTGGTCTCAGCAGGGCAGAGCAGAGGGAGAGGAGAATACTAGAGAATACTAGTGGGAGGTGTCCCTGCCTATGGCAGGGGGTTGGAACTAGCTGATCCTTGAGGTCCCTTCCAACCTTCCCATTCTATGATTCTATGAGAACCTCCTTAGACCTGTTGACAACAAATAGATCTATTTCTGCTTAGAAAAAGGCAATAAAATGCATCTATTAACTCGGGTTTGACCAAATCCTGGTCATCTAAGCATGATGGAAGGAAGGAAAAGAGATGTTTTAATTGGGAATGAACAAGGGTTTATTTCATGTGAGTATGTTCCCAAGTGATTGGGACTAGGGATGTGAAATAGAGAGCTCTGTCACTGCTCACTGTCCTTCCAATGACACCCCCTGGCAAGACAGCAAGGCCACATCTGTTGCATCCCAAGGAGCAGATGTGCTTGAACATCCTCTGAGGAGCTGCCTCAGTACTGCATTAATTTAGCCACAGTCTCATGGAATCATAGAATAGTTCCTGTTGGAAAAGACTCTTAAGCTCATCCAGCTCAACCATTCTTTAACTCTGCCAGGGCTGGTGCTAAGCCATGGCCCTCAGCACCACTTCTCTGCCTCTCTGAAACACCTCCAGGGGTGGGGATTCAACCACCTTCATGGGCTGCTCATTTCAGTGGTTGAGAACCCTTTCAGGGAAGAAGTTTCTTTCAATCTCTAACCTAAATCTGGGGCAACTTGAGGCCATTTCCTTTCATCCTACCACTTGTTACTAGGGAGAAGAGACCAACCCCCACCTGGCTCCAACCTCCTTTCGGGTAGTTGCAGAGAGCCAGAAGGTTTCCCCTCACCCTCCTCTGCTCTCAGACTAAACTCTGTGTGACTCTCCAGGGTAGAAACCACCAGGTTAATTGTTATCATCACTGACAAATTAAAGGATGAACTTGCAGAGTACTCCTGTTCTTTTTCAAGCTCCCTCTTTGCCTTGCCAACAGCAGCTGGCAAATAGGTCAGGTCCTCTTTTTCACTCTCTGCTCATTCACAAACACAAAGGCTCTGAACTGCTGCCTGTCTGCAGTGTTTTAATATGAGTGTTGAAGGCAAGGAGCAAAAAAGAGCAAGAACAAGGGAAAAAAAAATAAACAAACAACAAACCCAAACCATCTTAACAGTGCCAATGGCAAACTCTGCCTTAACAGCAAAGAGAAGTCTGCTGCTGCTGCCTGCTGAAGCAGAAAGGATATATTGCTGGAGAAGAGGAAAAAAATACATATAAAATCAATGTAAATTATTTTAAATGTCCTGCATTATATTAGCCTGTCAGACAAAACAGCTGAGAAAGTGCTGTGTGTGAAGAAGAAAGGATGTGGCTAACTACAGAAAGGCATGAATTATTCAAAGGGCAATGGGTGGGGGAAACGATTCACCACGGGTGCAGATGACTTAGGAGCTGAGAATTTGCTGTAGGAGCTTATGCAACATAGAGAAGAGAAGTAGAGGGGAACTGATGCAGAGAGGAGCTGCAAAATGATAATGAGAAGGAGAAGAAATGCAAGTGAGAGACTAACAGATGTCCCTGGGGTAAAGGTTGTGCCTCTAGCAGGTCACACTTTTAACCACAGCCTGTTGGGCAGGAGGCACTGAGAGATTCCCAGCTGTGGGCTTCTGAGGACATACTCACTGAGCACTACATTAGGGCAATGAAGCTGGTGATGGGTCTGGACAACAGGTCTGGTGAGGAGAGGATGAAGGATTTGGGGTTGTTTAGCTGGAGAAGAAGCAGCTGAAGGGAGACCTGATTGCTCTCTGCAATTACCTGAAAGCAGGTTGGAGGGAGGTGGGGGTTGGGCTCTTCTCCCTAGTACCTGGTGATAGAATCACAGAATCATAGAACCATAGTCATAGAGTCATAGAATCATAGAATCATAGTCATAGAATCATAGTCATAGAATCACAGAGTCATAGAATCATAGACTCAGAATCAGAGTCATAGAAACATAGAACCATAGAGTCATAGTCATAGAATCTTAGAGTCATAGAATCATAGTCATAGAATCATAGACTCAGAATCAGAGTCATAGAAACATAGAACCATAGAGTCATAGAATCAGAGAATCACAGAACCATAGTCATAGAGTTAGAGTCATAGAATCATAGAGTCATAGAATCATAGAGTCACAGAAACATAGAATCATAGACTCATAGAATCATAGAGTCATAGAATCATAGTCATAGAATCATAGAGTCATAGAAACATAGAACCATAGAGTCATAGTCATAGACTCATAGAATCATAGAACCATAGTCATAGAATCATAGAGTCATAGTCATAGACTCATAGAATCATAGAACCATAGTCATAGAGTCACAGTCATAGAATCATAGAGTCATAGAATCATAGAATCATAGTCATAGAATCATAGTCATAGAGTCATAGAATCATAGTCATAGAGTCATAGAATCATAAAGTCTTAGAATCATAGAATCATAGTAATAGAACCATAGAATTATAGTCATAGACTCATAGAGTCATAGACTCATAGAATCATAGTCATAGACTCATAGAATCATAGAGTCATAGAATCATAGTCATAGAAACATAGAATCAGAGTCATAGAGTCTTAGAATCATAGAATCATAGTCATAGAAACATAGAGTCATAGTCATAGACTCATAGAGTCATAGAAACATAGAATCAGAGTCATAGACTCATAGAATCATAGAGTCTTAGAATCATAGACTCATAGTCATAGACACATAGAATCATAATCATAGAATCATAGAGTCATAGAGTCATAGAATCATAGAGTCATAGAGTCATAGAATCATAGAGTCATAGAATCATAGAGTCATAGACTGATAGAATCATAGAATCTTAGACTCATAGACTCAGTCAGGGTTGGAAGGGACCACAAGGATCATCCAGTTCCAACCCCACTGCCATGGGCAGGGACACCTCACACTAGATCAGGCTGCCCAAAGCCACATCCAGCCTGGCCTTAAACACCTCCAGGGCTGAGGCTTCCAACCCCTCCCTGGGCAACCCCTTTCAGGCTCTCAGCACTCTCATGCTGAAGAACTTCTTCCTAACATCCAGTCTGAACCTCCCCATTCCTTGCTTTGTTCCAATTCCCCGCAGTCCTATCACTACCTGACAGCCTAAAAAGTCCCTCCCCAGCTTTCTTGTAGCCCCTTCAAGATACTGAAAGGCCCCAATAAGGTCACCTGGGAGCCTTCTCCTCTGCAGACTGAACAGCCCCAACACCCTCAGTCTTTTGGCTTCTGTGTGTTGGTAATGCTCTGATGTTGTTTTCAGCCACACTACTGCTTTAGTTGTAGTTAAGCAGTACTCATCCAAGCCAAGGATTTTTTAGTTTCCCATGCCTTGCCAGCAAGCAGGTGAAGAAGCTGGGAGGGAGCATGGCATATAGAGCTGCTCCAACCTTGGCACAGGGATGTTCCATACCATTCAGCATCATGGTCAGTATAGAAACTGAGGGGAGTTGACCAGGAGGGGCTGATTCCTGCCTGTGCTCAGCAATTGCACTGTGCACCACTTGTCTTTTCTTGGGCTTTATTTGTCTCTATCCTCTCTTTTTGCTATATTTTAGAATCATAGAATCATAGAATGGGAAGGTTGGAAGGGACCTCAAGGATCATCTAGATCCAACCCCCTGCCATAGGCAGGGACACCTCCCACTAGCACAGCTCACTCAAGGCCTCATCCAACCTGGCCTTCAACACCTCCAGGGAGGGAGCAGCCACAACCTCCCTGGGCAACCTGTGCCAGTGTCTCACCACCCTCACTGCAAACAACTTCCTCCTAACATCCACTTTCAATCTCCCCTCTGACACTTCAAACCCATTCCCCTTGTCCTGGCATTCCCAGACCNTCCTGTGCTGGGGGCTCCAGAACTGCACACAGGACTGCAGGTGGGGTCTGAGGAGAGTAGAGCAAAGGGGCACAATCCCCTCCCTTGCCCTGCTGCCCACACTGCTCTTGCTGCAGCCCAGCACACAGTTGCTGTCTGGGCTGCACTCACACTGCAGGCTCCTGTTGAGCTTTTCATCACCCCAGACTCCAAGGTCCTTTTCCTCAGGGCTGCTCTCAGCCGTTCCCCACCCAGCCTGGAGCTGTGCTTGGCATTGTGCCTACCCAGGTGCAGGACCTTACACTTGGCCTTGTTGAATGTCCTGAGGTTGGCCTGGGCACAGCTCTGCAGCCTGTGCAGGTCCCTCTGGATGGATCTCTGCCCTCTAACAAGTGACTGTGCCACACAGTTTGGTGCCAGCTGCACACTTGCTGAGGCTGCACTGATTCCTCTGTCCATGGCACTGACAAATTTTCATTCTTCTTGTATTTTATTTCAGTCATTAAGCTGTTTTTCTCTCAACCCTTGAGTTTCCTCCTCCTCACTTAAATGCAGGAGGAGGAGTGAGTGAGTTGCCGCATGGTGCTCAGCTGCTGGCCAGGGTTAAATCCTGAGTCTGATTTTGATGTTCAACACAGGGCAGGAAACTCTGAGCTTGGGATTAAGAATTTTATGCTATACCAACTGAGCTAGCTGGGCTGAAATAATAATGATGAAGATGTAAGCCTCAGGACTATGTGTTCTCATTTTATTTTTTCATGGCTGGTCCTAATTGAATGGCAAAAGAAGGATTCCTGCACAGCTTGCATGCAAAGTAGAACCCAACCCTGTAATGCACACAGCTTTTGTTTGTCAGGAGAAAGAAGTAAAGAGTGAAACCAGAAACTGCTTGAAAATATCAACAGGAACCAAATCCCAAACAAACAAACCAAAAAACCAATGGCAAAATTCCTCATCAAAGGTTTGGCAAGAGGCTACCAAGAAACCAAGCCAAAAATGACAGAGGCTTAGGAGGAGACAGGATGGGCAGTGGTGGTGGATGTGATCACCCTAACCTAGGTTAAGTGTAGCAGCACTGAAAGAGATGACAAAATCTCAGATGAGAAAGGCCATACTGCAGATGTTTGCTCTGTCAGGAGTTCCATGGAATTATGGAATCACTAAGGCTGAAAAAAGACCTCTGAGCTCATTGAGTCCAACCTTCCAACCAACACCACCATATGACCACTAGGCCATACCCCAGAGTGCCACAGCTACTCCTTCTCTGAACATCTTGCTGTGAAGACAGGCTGGAGAGTTGGGGTTGTTCAGCCTGGGGAACAGAAGGCTTCAGGGAAACCTTAGAGCTACCTTCCAGTAAGTGAAGTGGGTTGCAGGAAAGCTGGGGAGAGACTTTTGCCAAAGGTGTGGAGTGATAAGAGGAGGGGGAATGGCTTCAGAATGAAAGAAGCTGGACTGAGATCAAACATCAGGAGAAAATTCTTCACTGTGAGGGTGCTGAGATGCTGGAACAGGTTGCCAGGAGAGGTTGTGGAGGTTGTAACCCTGGGGGCATTGAAAGGCAGGTTGGATGGAGCCTTAAGCAAGGTGGTGTGATGGGAGATTCTATGATAATGTGGGCAGGTCAGAAACAAGGCTTCATGAGAATCATAGAATGGGAAGGTCGGAAGGGACCTCAAGGATCAGCCAGTTCCAACCCCCTGCCATAGGCAGGGACACCTCCCACTAGCACAGCTCACTCAAGGCCTCCTCCAACCTGGCCTTCAACCCCTCCAGGGAGGGATCAGCCACACCCTCCCTGGGCAACCTGTGCCAGTGTCTCACCACCCTCACTGCAAACAACTTCCTCCTAACATCCAGTCTAAATCTCCCCTCTGACACTTCAAACCCATTCCCCTTGTCCTGCCATTCCCAGACCTTCTCAATAGTCCCTCCCCAGCCTTCCTGGAGCCCCCTTCAGATCCTGCAAGGCCACTCCAAGCTCTCCTGGAAGCCTTCTCCTCTCCAGGCTGCAGAGCCCCAACTCTCTCAGCCTGTCCTCACAGTAGAGCTGCTGCAGCCCTCTCAGCATCTTGGTGGCCTCCTCTGCACTGGCTCCAACACTTCCATGTCCTTCCTGTGCTGGGGGCTCCAGAACTGCACCCAGGACTGCAGGTGGGGTCTGAGAAGAGCAGAGCCAAGGGGCACAATCCCCTCCCTTGCCCTGCTGCCCACACTGCTCTTGCTGCATTCTCTTGCTGCATGAGGTAAGTGTGTGCACATTTCAGATCAGTACTCAGACACTCTGGATTTGCTTTCTGCACCAGAAGGGACTGATTGCACTTCCTGGGCTTCTCTGGAAACTCAGGATACATCAGGATATGTGGAGTAGATGAAGGAGAAGAAAGCATCAGCACTGTAGTGCAAAGAAAGTCTGCTGACGTGCTGGAAGAGTTATAAATGTATGTGTGAAGGACATTTGGGAATAAAGTTACCTTGGCTACCAGTTTCAAACTTACAGAGGTAGTTCTAGAAGAAGAATAGTGATGAGTATTGGAGCCAAGATGGGCTGGAATTACAAAGTGTCAATAAACCCCTCAAATTTGGCTCTTTAAAGGTCAGACACTTTTTAGCATCAGGCCATTGAAGGACTGAGCTATAGCATAGCACATGCTATAAATATTCTAGCAGAAGCCTGAAGAAAGAGAGGGAGGGAGGAAAAAAAAAAATCAGTCTTACAACACACATGATTGAATTTCAATGAATCATCATTTTATAGTGGCCATAAGATGAAATCTCCATCTCCCTCTGAAAGAGAAGGTGAAGGGTGATGCACCATTTTACACTGCCCTGCTGGTTTATAGAGAATGCTGAAAACAGCAGAGAGGGGAGCAGAAAAGTAGTACTAAAAACTAGGGGAGCAAAGCTCACTTTGGGTAATTCTGGGCAACCTGTGCCAGTGTCTCACCACCCTCACTGCAAACAACTTCCTCCTGACATCCACTTTCAATCTCCCCTCTGACACTTCAAACCCATTCCCCTTGTCCTGCCATTCCCAGACCTTGTCAATAGTCCCTCCACAGCCTTCCTGGAGCCCCCTTCAGATCCTGCAAGGCCACACCAAGGTCTCCTGGAAACCTTCTCTTCTCCAGGCTGCAGAGCCCCAACTCTCTCAGCCTGTCCTCACAGCACAGCTGATGCAGTCCTCTCAGCATCTTGGTGGCCTCCTCTGGACCCACTCCAACACTTCCATGTCCTTCCTGTGCTGAGGGCTCCAGAACTGCACACAGGACTGCAGGTGGGGTCTGAGGAGAGCAGAGCCAAGGGGCACAATCCCCTCCCTTGCCCTGCTGCC
>VWZE01005392.1:0-79683 GCA_013396675.1 Eubucco bourcierii | reverse complement strand
GGGGGGGGGGCAGGTACCTCCCAAACCATCACACTTAGAAACTCATGACTTGTTAGTCTCAATCCCATGCACAGATTGGTAGCTCACATGTTATAAATATCTCTTTTTGATACAAATATAATAACTAAGAGCATTATTTAAAACTTAATTGCTTTCCTTATTTTCCTCTTTTCCCCCCTTATGTTTATCACAATTTCCCCTGCTCCTAGTTTTCTAACAGTCTAAGAGAGCAAAGGACCATTATTTTTTTTATTTTCCTTTGCAACAGGGAACTAGTCCTGTGATAAGTGAAGATTGGAGCTTAACAAAATTCAGAGTCATTGATAAAACTACTTATTTTCCCTTACTTTTTACTAATCACAACTGCTGTTTACTAATTGCTTTTATGATGCGATTGGCTATTGATTTTAAAATTAAATGGGGGTCTCAGTCTCCTACTGAGATTATTTACAGTTTAAGGAACTATTCAACATGAGTAAGTGTGTTAGAACCAGACCCTAAATAATTAGAAAATGCCCTTCAATTTCTTGATAAAAAATTATCTGTGTGACTTTCTCATTTTATTTTGTCAAACACCCCCACCCCCCCATAGTTCTTGAAGAAAAAAGTAGCAGGAGTCCTTAAATGAGATTAGAATGTGCTTATCTATCATTCATTTTGCATAGTTATATTGAATAGACAACACTTTTTGACTCATTGTTGAATCTAATTCACTCTACCGATGTTATCTTTAAAACTGTGCATGTGTAGCACACACACAACAAAAAGCACTAGGACGTTTTAAGATAGACAGGGATGTGGGATGTTTCTCATCAGGCTATAGGAAAGTCTTCCACGGATTCCTTTTAACAGGGTGCCTGTGTCTCAGGACTAGCAAAGATCAGAACCCAGTGGTCTGGTCAAAGTTGTAGTGAGTTGAGCTATGACCTTAGTAGTAAAGAAAGGAAGTATTAACACAATTTTCACCAAAGAGCATTTTTTGGCAAAGGCAATCTTAATACCTTGTGTTCCATTTACCCTCCTCTAAACATGGTGCAGACATTAATTACGACAGATCATTAGCAGAAAACCAAACATTTCCAACCATTCTATCCAGTTTATTCCAGGGCAGAAACTTTGCTGTGGTTTCAAAACCATGTTTTTTCAGCCTCCATGTTGCCTCCTCTGAAATAAGATTTGAACTATTAAATTTTGTGGAAAAACCTCAGCAGCACACTGTGAAATGTATTCTACCCACAACCTTGGCCATTAACATCTAGTTTATACTATTCCACCAGAATGGTGGAAGGGAGTTTGACAAAATTCATGAAGTCATGTATGTAATTGATATTTTATTTTTCTCTTGCCTTTTCATAATAATGTAATCAATCAATCAATAATAGTTTAATAATCTCCTCTCTGTAATGGACAGCAGACAAACTAATGCTCAGAAATTACCCTAAAAACTTCAGATACACTAAACCAAATGTAAAATCATGAAAAGTCATGATCTCGTTTGAAAATTTATCCTTAGCTGTGATACTATTTAATATTTGTGCTTATCTAAACTGCCAAAAGAAATATTTTTCTTGT
This sequence comes from Eubucco bourcierii, assembly GCA_013396675.1. Classification (NCBI taxonomy): domain Eukaryota; kingdom Metazoa; phylum Chordata; class Aves; order Piciformes; family Ramphastidae; genus Eubucco; species Eubucco bourcierii. The sequence continues at coordinate 78,111 of VWZE01005392.1, read as the reverse complement.
GACAAAACATGTAATTATCTCTGCAAGAAATACAAGAAATATGCAAAACCTTCACCAAAATGTTATTTGAGGTCTGCACGGCTTGAGATATTTAAGATCAACACACAACATTTTTATTTTTGTAATTAAATGTCACTAGAAAAAAATTTAAAGCAAAGTTCTTCAGACCATCATATAGATTTCTGTTTTCAAGTGTGCTTATACCCATTATAAATTTTTTGTTTCAGCTTGGTAAAATTCAAAATATTGTTTTTCTTACTTCTACCTTCCATCTGTCAGTGGCATATAGTCCTTGTGTAACCCCAAGCAGTGCTACAGGCTGCAGGTAGAGTGGCTGGAGAGCAGCCAGGCAGAGAGGGACCTGGGGGTTCTGATAGACAGTAGGCTGAACATGAGCCAGCGATGTGCCCAGGTGGCCATGAGAGCCAATGGCATCCTGGCCTGTATCAGGAACAGTGTGGCCAGCAGTACAAAGGAGGTTATTCTTCCCCTGTGCTCAGCATTGGTAAGGCCACACCTTGAGCACTGTGTCCAGTTCTGGGTTCCTCAGTTCAAGAGAGATGTTGAGGTACTGGAACGTGTCCAGAGAAGGGCAACGAAGCTGGTGAGGGGCCTGGAGCACAGCCCTGTGAGGAGAGGCTGAAGGAGCTGGGGTTGTTTAGCCTGGAGGAGGCTCAGGGGTGACCTCATTGCTGTCTGTGACTACCTGAAATGTGGGGGTCGATCTCTTCTCCCAGGCAACCAGCAACAGAATGAGGGGACACAGTGTCAAGTTGTGCCAGGGGAGGTCTAGGCTGGATATTAGGAAGAGGTTCTTCACAGAGAGAGTGAATGGGCTGCCCAGGAAGGTGGTGGAGTCACCGTCCCTGGAGGTGTTCAAGAAAAGACTGGATGGGGCACTTAGTGCCATGGTCTAGTTGATTGGCTAGGGCTGGGTGCGAGGTTGGACTGGATGATCTCGGAGGTCTCTTCCAACCTGGTTGATTTTATGATTCTATGATTCTATCCAATTCCTACCTCTGAGACTGAAAACTCTCTCAGGAATCATGTAGAAAGAAATTGATTTGAAGGGAAAAGGCTCCTACATTTTTATCATAAATCACATGTAATTTTGAAATATATGATTCTTGGAACACTTCAGATTCTGGATTCTTGGAGCACTTCAGATTCTGCCCTTCAACTCATGAGGCTGTAGGTTTACTCCACATCTTTTAGACATGTAGGCATAAGCAGAAACTGGAAATACTGACAGTTTCAGTACATGCCAACAATTTCTAATGTTCCTTTCTGTGGATTTATATCTATCCAAATTAATGTGCAAGAGGTCAAAAATCAGATCCTTTATGTCTAATATGCCTTATTTTAACAGAGCATTTTTTCAGCATTGCTGCGTGTGGACATTCATGCTATATGTTTTGCATGGACTTTTGATAGTGTAGTACAGCTGATCTTAAATATATTGATACAGATTTTGGCTTTAAAATGTGTGCCTGGAAATGTCATTAATCAAAGCACAAAAAAAGAGTGGAAGATTCTGAGGTATGTAGGTGTTGTGGTAGGCCTAAGCAGGCCGAAAAAGGCTTATACATGTCCTGGATTGCCCAGGAGAGTTCTTCTACTCTCCCTCACTCTGTTTTGGGAAGAAGCAATCATGGGAAATAAGACAAAAGAATCTGGAGCCACTGAGACTGAGGACTGTGGCCTGCCCAGGCTTGTTTTGAACCCTGCGGTAAATAACACAGGGTTGCCTTGTGCAAAGCCTGTGCTCTGCCCTAGAAAGGGTAAAGCAAGCCTATGGCTTCACCTAATATGGTCAGTCTTGGCTAACCGCCATTCTGATTGGCTATCCTGTGTCCAAAGGCCCATTAGTCTCAGGATGTATGGATAAAGGGAGATGAGCAGGGAGCACAATGTGTGCTCTGCCATTACACGGTGTGTTCTGCTATTATATGTGTGCTCCACCATTGTATCTGCCATTGTATCTGTGGTCCAACTACTTTATTGCATCCTGAGCTGCGTGGAACTCCAGTGACCAGGATTAGGCTCTAAAAACCTCCACGCATTTGGCCTGCACAGCCAGTGTGACACCATGCTGAGACTGCACACCACAAAACATCCTGCCTGCAACTGAAAGCCTCCTCCCAAGAAGGGAAGCCCTGGAGATAACATAGATCATCCAGAGAGCCAGGACCAGGTCAGAGATCATCTGCCTCCTTTCCCCAGGACCCAGATGCCTGGGGAAACTCCAAAGCCTCTAATGACTACCAACAGCAACTCTGCCACGAGCTTTGGGTACTGTCAGATAATATTTTTGTGAGTAAATCCTTATAGCCTCTTGTAATCATTAATTGCCTTCTGCCATAAGCAGAAAGGAGCTCCTTGAGTCCATCTAGTGAGCAAGTGGAGTACTGACCGCAAGTGGTGTACTGACCGCAAAGCCTTCTCTGCCAGTTTAATCAAGTTCAATTAATGTATATATTTACTAGGTATCGCTAGATCCTGTTATTACTTGTACATAAAGTTTCCACGACTGAAGCAAAGAACCTCTTATTATTAAATTGGTGATCGGGGTGCCGTGAGTCCTGAATATTTAATATTAATAAACAATATTAATATTTTTAAAAAATATTATCTCACAGTAATTAATTACCCCTCCACTACAGTAGGTGCACTTTATTTAGCATGTTAAAGCTAAAACATTTTTCATTATTTCATTGGAGAACAACACACTATTTTTTATTTGAGAGCACAAATTAATTCACCAGAACCATATATGAGATCAGATTTCCTTCTTTTCCATTAGCAGAGAGAAGAATCTGTTGGTCCTACAACACCAGAATAACCAGAATCCCAACCCAACCTAGGATTGTTTTTAATGAATTCTGGATTGTGACCCTACAGCTGACAGGTTTTGAAATTCTGCAAATTACAATTAGCAGACATTTTCCCCCCATGTTTGGGAACTATTACACTCTTCATGACCAAGGAAAATATACTGCCATTGCTGGCTAAAACCAACCACATTGGTCACAGAAACTGCTGTCCAACAAGGCAGGTTAGCATCCGTACAGGTTTTGTAGGACTGGAGACTATATATAAATACTTTGATCAGCATTGAATTTGAGGTAGGAATAAAGAAAGAGAGTGAGAAAGGAAGATAATGGATTGAACAAGAATATTTACATATCATGCTTTAAACAAGTATCTGCATGTGATTTCGAAGTCTGTGCTATCTATAGGGTGAAGTCTGGATTGTGATTCCTGTTGAGATGTATCCTTTCAAGGTTGTAACAGAATGTGACTGCTGTAGAATTACTTAAGGAAAGATAGGAGGTTTGGCTTGTATTTTAAACACATTTAAAATGAAATGTCTGCAAGTTATTGACAGGTTTTGGCAGTGGTAATACCTCCCTTCTTAAGTGACTAGGACTTCATAGCACATCATGCTTTCACACAGCTAGAGTCCCCCTTCGTTTGGGCCTCTGATGTCATAATAAATTTCTGTGGGCAACAAAGACAAACTCATCTAAAAACTCTGTGTAGCATAGCTGCATTTCATCTGGTTGTCATGTTTCTGCTTCAAAAAATACCTCTTCATCCTTTGGTATAAGATTCTTTGATAGCTTCTGAACAGCTGTCAAGAGAAATTTTATTACTAGATATCTCCTTCACCTGCCAAATCAACTCTTGATTCCCACCTAGTGGGAACAGTATAAGAAGTATCTCATACTCTTAGCTATGTAGAATAAACAAAGTCATCTACCCAGCTGGTGTACTGCTACCTACAGTAGGTGATGAGCAATTGGAGTTCAGACCTGGGCTTACATTAATGTCAGAACATAGCAAATTGCAAGGCAGAATCAAGCTAGGTAATGAAAAAACAAGCCATGCTGTGGCTGTAAACATGTATAGGTAAAGAAAAATTCAGCAGCAAGCAGTAGGATTCTGCCTAACAGATAAGCAGAAATTTTTGAAGTTTAAATGTATTATTCAGAGGAATAATAATAAGCAAATGAATAGATACATAAATAGAAAAAATAGGAGTCATAAAAGGGAAGCTACTGTTATGTACCAAGCCAAGATATTAGCTATAACAGAGTATTGGTCACAGGTAAGACCAACAGACAAGAGCAAATATTAGTATCAACAAGGTGGCAGACTTGAAAGAGTTGAAGACAATAGTCACCCAATAGTCAAAATACCAAGTGCCCTAGAGGGAAAATACAATTTATGACTATTAAAAAAAATAACATTTAAAATGGAGATACAAGGTACGGGGAAAGTAGTTTAATTAGGCCTTAGTAACAACTTTATTAACTCATTGAATGTTCCCTGACAGCAGCTTCACATTATTTAACTAATGATAATGGTTAAAGGCCTATGTTCATCATGACATTGTATGGGCATGTTAATTGTCTAAAACCCCCATGTATCATGTCCACGTTGTCATGATTCTTCTTCAAAAATTATGTTTTCTTTTGGGTGTAAAATCACTTGATAGCTTCTTAACAACTGCTATGTAAAGTTTTATTAGAAATCTACTTTTTCTGCCAAATCATTTAATCATTTTTATTTCACAAAACACAATGGTTTGTCAGTCTTTTGTTTTGCCATAGCTGGTCCCAACTTCTAAATATGTGGTGGAGGAAGCAAAAGAGGATATCCCATTCTCTGTATTAGAGTTTCCAGATTTCCCCCTATATTTTCTGTGAGAAAGATCTTCCAATGTTAATTTATTTTAAATTAGCCCCTTGTGAAATGAGTTTTTCTGTTAGATGGCTGCCAGCTGATGATAACAGCAGGGAAGCTTTCAGCCTCCTCTGTCTCTTTCTCATTAACACAGGTCAGAAATACATTTGTGACTTAATAAGAGAGATGTATCATGAATAATTGAGGCAAATTATATAACTAATATTTTTGTTTATGAACACACAAACACAGATCCAATCAACTATAAGCAGAATACTGTGCCACAGATGCCTCATGTACATTAAATATAAATCCTATACTGGAAAATGATAGTGTAGACTTTTTATTGATACATCACACCCAAAAAAATAAAGCCTGGATCTTTTGCCTCTGCAACCTGTTTTGTAACAATTCTGAAAAGTACCAAGAACCAGCTTCTCCTGAGAGCCTACATCTCTCCTGAGATGTGGAAAACAAGGAACACAAACCTGTCCTTTATCTTATGCACTGGACTGCCCTTTGCTGAGGTATTAGCATGAGTTTAATATATCATAGTTGATAAAGAACGAGAGTTAGCCATAAGGAATTATGCCTAAAGTCAAGCCAAGACCTCCCACTGTGCGTTTAATTAATATTTTAATGGATGCTTTAATGCAGTGGAAATTCATCAATGTAGGACCTAAACTTGATGTGAATGAGGACATTTGTATGCTATCACAACAGTAGTGTGGGAATCTCCCTTTCATTTGTGTAGCAATTTCTAGAAATTTAGTATGATTTTGTAATTAAAGATACACCATGACCACAAAAAATAATTCAAGATGAAGAGGTGAAAATAGAAAAATTTCTACCACATACCATAAAAACTCTTTGCATTTTCCAGTCATTAATGACTTCTTTTCACTGATCACCAATAATAATTCAAACAAGGATGATTGTACCTCAAGCATAAATCATTCAGTTCAAGCACTCCCTTTGATTTAGACTTCACAAACTAGCTCAAGGGATTTAATTTGATTAATTGCACTTACATCATTACTTAATTTAAAATGTATATATTTTGTAGCTTATGATGTAAATCCTGAATTTAACAACCTGTTCCCTTACTTGTCCACCCTCAAGAGTTCATACACAGTTTAAGCTGCTAGAATTAATGGAGAAAAGTAATGCTGTCAAAGAAGAAGTACTGCCATATAGGCTAAACTTGGCTGTGCTCATTCTGTCATTCTCTTCTCTCTCTTTCACAACCATAAAACAGCATAAGACATTAGAGTGTAAAAGATTGTTAACAGAAGATAGATTTTTACATATAAACTCCCTAGTGTCAGGAAACTGAGAAATTAAATTTCTTTTCTGATCTGCTTCATATTCTGCCTTTTCCTTCATCTTTTCCTTCCAAATATATTTTTTTTATTTTAGTACATTTAATGATATACCAGAATTTATTTAATTTTGTTTACATGTTACAATTTACTTGTGTTTCTTAAACTTTTTAATAAGACAGTGATGTCAAACCTGTTTATCCCTTAGATTTTTGTCCAGCAAAGATAAAACCAATCATTTTTGTTGCTATTATTAGCACTAATTTCGGAAGATAGTATTATACATAAAATGTTTTGAAAGACAGCAAATGATGTAATGTTCAAAATGCTTGTGGATAACATACATTTACTGTATGCTTACAAGCATCAGTGGGAAAGTAAGAGGCCAAATAATAATATTTTCCTTTAAAAAAATATGTATACTTTGATGTAAAACAGCTACTTCACCTTGGCACAAAATGTGACGAAATCTTTGCATCAGTTCTGAAGATATGGAGGAAATAGATACTTACTCTTTTGCAAAAGTGAGACCATCACAAAATAGAATGAATGTAGGAGATATATGGATTAGAGCACGCACACATATCATAGTCTATATGTCTAAGTTATCTCTATTTTCAGTCTTTTGCTACTTTTGATTAACTGCAATACAATCAAAGCTCACATTTTTATTTATTTATTTTTTTACAATCAAATGTAAAAGGTTAAATGTAAAAGTTCTTTGGAAAGAAAAGATCAAAGGAGAAAGCAAAATAATAGGTTAAATATTCCCTCTTTTTTTTTTTTTTTGTTTGTTTTGTTTTGTTTGACAAAACTACAGAATTTAGCAAATGTTTCCAGTGCTTTCACTCACCAGGGCTCTCAATGTCACTGTTATATCTACTGCAGATGTGTGCTACTACCAAGTAAAAAAAACTAGTTAATGACAAGTTACTGGTACTGTGACTGCAACTCAGTGAGATATATTTTACTAAGAAATACATGAACAGGCAGTCACACAAGATGATTGAATGATTCTTCCAGTTTTAATAAATCTTTCTTTTCTTATTTCTTTCAATCTATCACAGAATCATAGAATAGTTCAGTTTGGGAGCAAGGGGAGGTCATATTGTCCAAATCCTTACTCAAAGTGGGGTTACTCTCAAAGTTGGATTGGATTGCTCACAGATAGGTGTAGATAAGTTTTGAAAATCTTCAGGAATAGAGATGATACTCTTGACACTCAGTTCCAGTGCTTGACCTCATACATTACAAAGGAATTTCCTTTCCAGCTTGCGACCATTATGTCTTCTTCTTTAGTTCCACATCACTGAGAAGAGTCTGGCTTCATCTTCTCCCCTATTATCAATTATATAGTTGAAGTCTGTAATTAGATTTCTTTTTATCTTTCTGCAGGCTGATCAAGTCAATTTCCCTCAAGCTCTCTTCATGTGTCAGATGCTTCAGGGCCTTGACAGCTCTCTACTGGACTCACTCCAATTTATTAGCCTCTTTTGCACTGAGAGTATTCAAATTAGACAAAGTATTCCACATCCAGCCTAATGAGTGTAGAACAGGGGAATAAGCACTTCACTTGGCCGTGCCTTTGCCAGTATGTCATCAGCCTCCAAAGCAAGGGTGCATTAAGACTGATCTTCTGCTTACTCTCTCTCCACCAAGACCTCTTCTACAGAGCTACAGCATAATCAGTCCGCTTCCTGCCTGTGACATTGCATAGGATCCATGGTGTAAAACTTCATATTTGTCTGCATTAATTTCTTGTTCCTACATCTCTCCCAGGCTTTTGAAATACCTGTGGATGTCAACCTTTTAGTGTTTGAGCCACTCATGCCAATTTGGTCTTATCTTCAAACATAGGGAGAATGCCTTCCATCCCATTGTCCATGGCAGTGCTGAAGATAAGAGTACTCACAGTCTTTTTTGTTGGTTTTAATATAAGGCATATAGCTGAAACAGAAACATTCTAAAGTAATAGTCATTCTTCTTAGAGAAGACTGTTCAGACTGCATCACACATTGGCACACTTTCTGAATATGCATGAATAATGATTCATAATAATCTGGGTGCTGGAGAAAGGAGGCAGACAATCTCTGACTTGGTCCTGGCACTCTGGATGATCTGTGTATCTCCAGGACTTCCTATTTTGGCAGGAGGCTTTCAGGTGCAGGTAGGATGTCTTGTGATATGTAGTCTCAGCACAAATGTCATGCTGTCATGCTCATGACCGCATGGAGGTGTTTAGAGCCTCTTCCTGGTAAACTTGAGGCAGTGGAGTTTCCAGGCAGTTCAGAATGCAATAAGGCAGTGAGCAATGGCGGCAGGCAGTAGCAATGGCAGACCATGTTGTGTCACCTGCTCATCTCCTTTTATTGATAAGACTAATGGGCCTTTGGACACAGAATCAGAATGGCAGTTAGCCAAGCTTGACCACATTAGATGAAGCCATAGGCTTGCTTTACCATTTTTAGGGCAGAACACAGGCCTTGCACAAGGCAGGCGCAAGCTGAGTGTGTGCAGCCTGTTTACCACAAGTCTGGGCAGGCCAGAGTCCTCAGACTCAGTGGCTCCAGGTTCTTTGTCCTCTTTCCTGCAGTTGCTTCTCGACAAAACAGAAAGAGGGAGAGCAGAAAAACATGCCTGGGCAAGCTAGGACACATACAAGCCTATTTTGACCTGCTTAGGCCTACCATGACAAATATGAGTCATATGTTTGGGTTGTTTCTAAATATTTAAATATTTTGGTTACAGTATTTTTGGATTAAGAGTATCATATTTTTAATTAGAAGAGATTTGTATTTTGCTAAATGATGATAGTTAACCTTATATACAAAGAGAAATACTGGGAATGAATACAAGATATTTTGTTGTAACCTAATGCCAGAAAATACTATTTCTCATGTGATTTTGTTTTGGCTATTTTTCCAGCTCCTTGTTTGTTTCCTTAAGGAATTTTAGAGTTATTATTTTTTAACAACACAACAAAGTTTACAACTTCTAATTGCAAGCAATGAAAAATAAAACCTGAAAAAATTTGTATGTCTGGAACACTTGTGTTTCCCTTTGGGACAGTAACGAAAACTGTCACTAATCTGCTGTCATCTTGAGGGAAATGCCAGCATCTGAATTAATCTATAGCAGTTCTGAAGAACAGGAGAATAAATTTTAGCAAACACTCCAATACTCAGTTGATTAATAGCAAACTGTGCCAACAAGACTAAAACCATCACATTTAAGCTGTAGACCCTTTGTCAAGCTGTGTGCTAACATAGCATGGGGAGCATCTTGAAGATAAACCAAAAAAGCTGTCACTAGATGCTAGAAGAACTTCAGGCTTCAGTGCTTGCTTCTCACAGGGATTTACGTAAAAGGTTACTGTCAGCTCCTGCTTCAAATTAAACAAGGAATAAGATTCAGGCTTGTCTCCCACTGTTCCACTTAAAGCACTGAGTATCTGCAAGCATGAGTGCATCTTCTAAGTCTAGCAGAAGCTATGGGAATTTAAGGAGATCCTTCACAAACTCTTCTCATACAAGCAGCCAAATAATAACCGACTGTCATACAATATCTGCATTTAAACTTCTTTCATTAAGTATAAGCTGCCTCTTCTACAACTGAATTCATAATAACCTTCATGTACTTTTAATTAAGTGTTTTGGAGATCTGATGACATTATAGTATGGCACCAGAACACCAGAATATGAAAACATTTATAATAGGCAAATGTTTGCAATGTTTTTGCAATAATTATCATATTACATAGCTGTAAATCTTTGAATTTACCTTTTAAAAGGTTTTGCTGCAAGAAAGATGTTATCATCCCTTGAGTAGCTCCAGTCACTATTTACAATGACTTAATTTGAAATTATTTCAGCTAGATCTAGTATTTCTATCCTACTACATCAAAATAATGTTATTTAACATTACATATGCACTGATGTTTTAAAGATGTTGAACCAGCCATATAAAACCACAGGACTGACTAACATACAACTTATATTTTAATGTCTCAGCCTAATAATACTCTATAAAATTTTACACACACACACTTTCTCCTTCTTCTCTTTCACTTGTCTGCCTATTGATCCAAGATGTCACATATACCTAAAATACTGCCTATAGAGTTGTCTTGACATCCATTTGCTCGGTCAAGTATATCCAGAATTGTTGTGAGTTTAAAAGATGCCTAGAACAAATTAATGTGGTTCACCCTCCCTCACCTCTACCTCGTGGAGTATGATGCAGCTGTAATGCTTGCAAGCCAGCCTAGCTGTACTGTTCTGAATGGAAAGCAGAACAATTACATATGTCATTAAAATTTGTCCAGCCCAATCATTCCTATCTTTGTTCTAGTAACCTAGTGGTTACAAGGCAGCACAGGGACTAGAAAAATCTATGTTTTATGTCCTGTCCATCCTCAACTTTATTTTATACATTTTATCCAGTTTTCTCTTTAATGCAAAATGTTTTAGAAAGCTGTGGAGACCAGAATCAAATCCCATGGGATTGTTCCACAGTGAAACCACATCAACTGCTGTCTTAGTTTTGTCTCTGATTCTATTTCATTAATACAGGAAACTGAGCCAGCTCACAGAGTCAGGTGTTTTAAAGCCAAGAATCCCAATTAACATGTTTTAAGTCTGTATATATACATAGTCTATGGAAGAAGATTTTATGGATCCCCTTCCGAGGCACACAGAATTTCTCATTCTCTGTTAGACCTAGCCCATAATTCAGCATTTAAAATACTTTATTTATTTGGTAATTTTTTGAAAAAAAGGTGTGTAAAGAGGTATGTGGGTTTTTGCTGATGCTGATCTTTAGTGATCTGAAGAGGTGGAAGAAACATAGCTGAGAAACACCCGAGTCGCTATGGGAACGAGACCTAAATGTAACTGGGGGTTGCAGCACAAAGAATCAATTCAGCCTAAAGAAGAGACTCTTCTTAAATTTTAACAAAAAGCGTAATGTAAGAAATTTCTGCACTGAAAGTGGTATCTTCACTGGGAAGTAGAGCAGAATGGAAAATAATCTGTAAGACATCAGTGTTCACAAACTCTTAAACATTAAGTATTTTATATTATGGATACACTTGGAGGGCAACATTATACAGAATATATATATACTCGCATATATACTTACCTGCATATTCATAAAGCAAGATAGGAGGATTGTGCAGTCATTTACATTAGATGTTGCAAAAAAAATAAAATTCAGCTTTATGAATAAGGATGCCTGACCCTTGCTTCCAGCCTATAGAAATCATTCCCCAGTAATATTCATATGCTGGTCTGGTTGCTTGATGCCTAATTATCATCTATTTCTTTACTTGTGTTCTTCAAGTTGAACTATAAAGACCTTGCTCCAGTTCTCCATTTCATTTCCTACACAAGCTAAAATAAATCTCAGATAAATTTGATCTAGATTGAGAAGCTTAGATTTCAGCATTATAAGAAAAATTTTTGCATCCTTATTTGCAGTGATAGCTAAAGAGTACAACAGTACTTTAACCCTGGGCTACATTATAAGCACTGTGCAGACTGTCTGCTTGCTATTTCTATTCTTTTATAGACTTTGATGAGAAGATATTCCAATCAATGCTTCTGGGCTAATTTGATAGTAAAGTTTATCCTCTGAAAGAAAGTGGAACTCCAGGGGCAGTAGTTGCTGTCTCTCATTGGCTCCAGCTAGATTACTTGCTCTTTGGTTTGATGGATTTTGTTCTTTTAGGTTGTTTTGTTGTGTTTTGTTGTGTTTTCCAAAATATCACCAGCCATGACTGAGAAAGGTTGCTTGTTACTTAGTGAGGAAAAGGCATGATAATTGTTGTTAGGTTAACATTCTACTAATGTTATATTTTAAAAAATGAAAGAATCAACACTTCAAAAAACAGTTAAGATGTTGCTTTCCCATAGTTTTTTTTAACTTAGAAAAGTGTGCATGCAATGACTCACACGGTTATTCACATATGACAAGACATTCAGTTTCTGCAATGTAAAGTCAGATATCAGGTCTAAGGAAAATATAGAATCAGAATAAAAGCTGTTGTTGGTTTTCCAGCTGCAGACAGTGTTTGTCAAGGTTAATATTTAATACCACCTGCTAGTGTTGTTCTATTAAAGTATTTGCAGAATGATTAGAAATAAGGCATTATGGAAGGTAAATAATGCTCTCTATTCACATCTGCTCTGCCTTTTTGAATTATTATTCTAATGACAAGATGTTTATTGCTAATACAATGAAGTTTTTTGCTTGTTTGTTTGTTTGCATTTGGGCAACTATCCAGCAATGTGTAAGAGAAGAAAAATTACCTAACATTATTTGGCCAAATATCCTTTCATTCCTAAATCTTTCTAAGGAAAACTAAAACCTTCTAAAATCCACTGTAAGGAAAGCATGACAGCTGCTCTTTTGTAAAACAGTGACATGTTCTAGGAGCCAACCAGACAGTCTACAGAATAAAGCATAGAGGAATATGACAGCTACTTTCAAACCAGTAATATCCTATGGAAATATGGCTATTTGCCTGCTACTGCCTGTTTCATAATAGTAAAGTCAGTACAAGGAGAATAGCTCAAAAAGATTCTACACTAATTTTTGAAAGTAAATTTATTTGAAACATATATTTTACATTCCATTATCTGACTAATGAATGTGGGAGGTACACTAAATGCATAGTTTATTGGTAGCAAAAAAAATAAATATACTAGAAGAAAAACAATTAGCATGTGATGAAGAAGCTTCGAGGCTGGAAGGATAAATTGGACATTGACAAATCTGTACAAATTTTCAGCTTGTCTAATTTTGACATTTAAAAAAAAAATTCATCAAATTTACATGTGGAATGAGGGATCCAGTTCTGGGCTCCCCAGCTCAGGAGGAGCTAGGACTTGCTGGAGAGGGTGCAGCAAATGTCTGCAAAGATGATGAGGGGACTGGAATATCTCTCTGATAAAGAAAGAATGAGAGAACTGAATGAGAGAATTGTGTCTTTTTGGTCTAAAAATGAACAAACTGAGCGCAAAGCTCATCAACGCTGATCAAATTAGTGGTGCTCCATGACAGGGAAAGGGGCAATGGGCACAAATTTAAACATAAGTAGTTTCATTTAAACATGAAGAGGAACTTCTTTAAGAGTGGCACAGCACTGGACCTGGCTGCCCAGAGAGGTGGTAGAGTCTCCATCTCTGGAGACATTCAACATCCACCTGGACACGTTTCTGAGTGACCTTCTCTAGGTGACCCTGCTACAGCGGGGAGGGGGGCTGTTTGTACTCCATGATCTACAGAGGTCCCTTCCAACCTCTAGCATTCTGTGATTCTATGAAAATATCACGGGAAACATGAGTGAACATGTCAAGAGGACAGGCAGCATTTTTTTTTAACCACCTAATCATACAGATCAGTCTCAATCTACTCAAATGTCATGAATTATCCTGATGCAGGACGTGGTCAAAGGGAGCTAACAAATAAAACACAAGGCATACTGGTTCTGTTGGTTACTATTGATGCATCCACGGGCCACAGTCCAAATGGAAGCCTCTTGAACAGTTTTCATTAAGCACTTCCAACATGCAGGCATATTTGCACACAGATGCAATTAGAAGCGCTGCTGACTTTCCTATATCTAAGCATGATTTCTACTTAAGGCTATCAAAAAATGCAGTCCTAGGAAAGTGAGGCAAATGTAATTTACTGCTGAAACTAGCCTGGTAGATGAGATTTCAACAATGAAATGTGACACATACATCACCAGAGTTATTTCTCAGAGTGGAAATACAGTGTTTTGTTCTGATGGTGAAGAAAATCAAAATAGTATATAGCCCATTTTCTCATGCCTGCTGCCATACAAAATGAAAAAAAAATTTCACTGTGGCAGAGATAAGAGATTTTCCTTATTATTCCTAACAGTCTTATTTAAGGAAAGACATCTGAAAACCTGGACGGCCTACCTACAGCCCAAACTTCTCTTTTCTGACAAATAGAACTGGCCTGGTACATTACTTGTAAATGACAGATGCTGATAATAATAAGCAGTGACATGTTAGTCTGGTTGTAGCTCATGGTGTCAGGCACTGACTATCCAGCAACAGCAAGACTGAACTGATATTCAAGGGAAGGTGTGTGGAGAGGAGAGGAGAGGAGAGGAGAGAGTGGTAGGAAGGCAGCAGCACACATGACCCTGCTGATTCATCCAGACGCCTCACTCTGGAGCAAGAACAGTGGTAATGGTATCATTGGTCAGCCACAGTCCAGTGATTCTCAGGCAAGTCCACAGAGGTGAGACAGGTCCAAAATCAAGTCAGGAAGTCAAATCAGTGGGTCAGGATGGGGACCATTAAGGTATACATCCAATAACAAGCATGACTCCAACACAGCACACACAGGGACCAAGGGCAAGGGCCTGAGTTTAAGGCAAGCTCTTGGGTGAAGGAAGGGCTGACAGCTCTATTCGCATCAGCCCAGTTACATGTTGCATGACTTTATCACATTAGAACTGGCCTTGAGCACATGCTGCCCAACCCATCAGAGGGTTTTGGGAATCAGGACTCCCACAGCAGTGCAAAACATGTTCATTTAGAGATTATGTTACTTGGGATTATGAAGCTTCTTGCAGTATCAGGTAGGTTTATGCAAGGTCTCCAGAATTACCTGATATTATATGATCTTTATTTTAATTGTTTCACACTGTTTTATTTGGGTTTTATTCTCCTAAACACATCTATCATGTCTCTATCATGTCCCTATCATGTTAGTGAAGGAAGCAGTTAATAGAATCATAGAATCATGAATCATAGGATGGTTTGGATTGTAGGGGACTTTAAAGATCAACCAGTTCTAACTCCCACACACACACTACCATGGGCAGGAACACATTCCATTAAACCAGATTGCTCAAGGCCTCATCCAACCTAGACTTGAAGACCTCCAAGGAGGCGGCATCTACAACCTCCCTGGGCAACACGTCCCAGTGTCTCACCACCTCTACTGTAAAGAATTTCTTTGTAATACCCAGTCTAAATCTATTTTCCCCAAGCTTCCCTCTCATCCCTCTCCACTTTTAAGAGAAAATTTGAGTTCTCTCTAGATCTTCCTAATAAAGTTCAGCTCTCTAGGTTTGACTTATTAGTGTTTGACTTTGTCAACCACCAGCTTATTTATTCATAAAACACCCAGGAGAACCATGACTGATTGAAAGAGAATATGTAGTTCTTCTAAAGAGAGAGAGAGAAAAAATAAATCAGCAAACTGCTGTGCATATGGGCTGCATGACTGTGACTGATAAGGATCTATAAGACTAGCATAAGGATGAAGATCCATATGAAGTGAGTAAGATCAGGAAGTATAAGATTAAGGGTGAGGATGTTCCCTATGTCCTTTGGAGTGCAGCCTGTCTTATCTATGGAGTTAAGTGAAGACGAGCTAGCAGGAAATATGGAGGTGCTGAATTAAATTTAACATTTAAATGAAAGAGAACTTGACATAGTGGCTGTGAAGAAAAGGAAATCCACATTTACTATTTTCATAGGCTTTGCCAGGTGTACTCCAACAGCTGCATTAAATTTAACATTTAAATGAAAGAGAACTTGACATAGTGGCTGTGAAGAAAAGGAAATCCACATTTACTATTTTCATAGGCTTTGCCAGGTGTACTCCAACAGCATTTTTGTTATCTCTAACCCCAGTCTCTTAAAACGTGCTATGAACAACTACAAATCCGACTGGACAGATCTCTCAAGTATTTCCAGTGTTAATTTGTTTAGCATATGTAAGGAAGCAAGGTATGAATTTCATCTTACTTAAGACAAGGGCCATAAAATATAAAACTATTTGGATATGTGTTTCTGTTGTGATGATACTCATTTGTCACATGATATATTAGACCTTTTCTCCTTTTCAGTTATATTAAATAGTTTCTCACTTTTATGAGCCTGTCTATAACTATCAATCCTACCAACAGCTCACCTTTGTTGAAAAGCCAGAGTGAAAATATTTTATCCTTTGCATCTTCAACTTAATTTCTCACTCCCTCTCACATTCTTAATGTAATACTTGTCTGAAGTGATTTTTGACCCCTTGCTTAGAATTTAGGCTTTACTTAAGATATATAGAATTGTATCCTATATTTAATCAAATATTCTGTGAAGAACACTTCTTTCCCCCACTCATTTTTTGTAAAGGTACTCTAACTTTTAAATTAAACACTTGATCACACTTCATAACATTTGAGAGTCATTTGCTTGAGAGTCATTTGGTCTAGTGACTTTCTCTGCAATCATCCTTTAATCTGGTTTGCTAGCTAAGTGGTATAAAATCAAAGGGTAACAAGACAATGTATTATAATGGTAGCTGAAGTATATGTATTTAAATGGTTGCATATAGCAAAGTCATTCCAGTTTTAGATTTAGTAAGTTATGGACTTATTGGCATAAGTTAGCTGGTATGAGTAATGGATGATAAAGTAATTTGAGCTCCACTGTAACTTAAATGATTTATACATCTCAGGATCTGAGCTAGTATTTGCAAACTTCGAATAACATATCTTTGCATGAGATATATTTATATATATATTTTTATATGTATATATATATATATATAAAATTAAAAATAAAAAACCAAACCAACATATAGAGCTGTGCCACTTTGCAGCTCAGATGTAACATAACATTTCCAGAACTATACCCTTATCTCTTTGTTTGGTCTGAATTATCCCAAAAATGAATAACTTGACAAATAGAGTATCCAGTACAAGACCACATAAACCACAATGAAAATGTGATGGCTGCTGTGTCTGTGATATTGTTTATGCTCAGGCTTGCACAAGGAATTACCTATACAACCAAATGCAATTTATTTTTGTAAGCAATACTTGGATGCATATTTTAAATATATGTATGCATACACATATGTTATTAAAATGTCTATGCATTGTGTGTGCAAATATGCATATGTATTAATATAGTAAATTACAAAATACAGTGTAAAGTTTAATAATAAAGGTGATACAGTTTTTCCGTTTTAGACAAATGAAAGAAATAGGAATATAGGTGTTACAGAACAGACAAATCTTATTTATAAATTAATTCAATAAATGACTCAGTCATGCCTTGTTGGATGGATAAGGGTCAACATTACTGACAGTTTCAATAGAACTGAAAACCCAGTTGGCCATTTCCACAAAAAGACCTAAAGATTCAATTACTTGGAGGACAAACATATTTGCAGATGCAGAGCTGGTCTCTTGGAAAGAAAGTTAAGGCAGTGCCTGGCTTGACTGCAGACAATTTGAGTGTCACTGTCCAACTTGTATTTTCTATGTCCAAAAAAAAAAAAAAAAAAAAAAAAAAAAGGAAATTTTTTCACAGATCTTCGCAGAAAGATCTTATATCTTTCATATACACAGATTGTACTTCAAAAAGAACGGTGTAGGGGAGACCTAGAAAAATTCATTTCAGGTTCTTCTGCTACTGATTTAGGCAGAGAAATTCACAGTATTGTCAACTGAAATACACCTATTATAAGGGCATATTTTTACATTTAAAAAAAGAAAAAAAGAAGGAAAAAAAAAAGATACTGGTTGAATTAACTATTCCTGATACTATTTTAACTTGAAATGGCATTAAAGAAGAAAATTAAAAAGTACAGATCTGACAAATGTTTAATCAAGGTCACTGCTTGCAAATTATACTGACCATATCTCTATGCTATCTACATTTGTCACTAGGTACTATGATATGCTTGAATATAAACTGGTCTTGACAGCAGAAGAGATTTCTAGCTAAAATCAACAAGGACAGTGGTGACTGAAATAACAATCAACTTCACACTATCAATCTTTAATTTATTAAACCAAAACTTGACATTCTTAGCTATAGGCAGAAGACTGTAAACATTCTTTGAATGTTTACTTTGCAATTCTTTCACATTTTTCAATTGCTTAGGCTATTATATTAATATTATTTGGCTCCTTTCATGTTAATACTTCTGCTTTACATGTAGCTCATGACACAGAAATTCTTTATACAGACAAATTCTGCTCAGTATTTAGTTCTATGAGCTATTTTCAGTGGCTGAACCTGGTGAGCAATGGTTTTAAGACAGGAGGCTTTAAGAAAACCCAAATGTTTTCTCAGGGATTTTAAAAACCTTGAAGATTTTAGGTACACATACATCATTAAACGGAGTAAGATCTCAAAGTCTAACACCCTTTGACTTCTCTAAAACTTCAGTTATGTAGTGGTAAATTTACATTGATTGTACTGCTGTGGTTATATCAAGATAGCTGTAAGGGTGGAATTTAACAAACACCACAGTAATAGTGCATAAAGTTTGGGAGATAGAGTTTATATTACTGTCAATAAAACAAAAAGTACATATAAAAATTTCATATAATCAAAGAATCATAGTTTGGGTTGGAAGGGACCTTTAAAGATCATCTAGAACAACCCTGCTGCCATGGGCAGGGACATCTTCCACTAGAACAGGTTGCTCAAAGCCCTACCTAGCCTGACATTGAACAATTCCAATGATGAGACATCAACAGTTTTGCTAGTCAACTTGATCCAATGTCCAATGTCATCATAAAATATTTCTTCCTCAAGTCCAATCTAAATCTACCTTCTTTTATTTCAAAACCATTGTCCCTTTTCCTGTCTCTACACACCTTGGTAAAAATCCTTTCTCTTTCTTAGAATCACAGAATCATGAAATCATTTTGATTAGAAAAGATCTTTAAGATAATCAGGTTCAACCGTTACTTAAATAAAAGTCTGGCTGTGTGGTCTGGTCTGTTCTCAAGGGGTAGGATGGCCTAATATTACCACCTGGGAATCCTGGAACTTAGGGTTGCTTACTCAATGACGATATGTGTAAAGCACACTGTCGTAATTTTTCTGACCACATCAGACTGATTGCAAGTTATTCTTTGTCTGTCATGGCTGGCTATATCAGACTTCTCTTGTGTGTGCTGCTTGGTGGAAAGGAATCCACGTAGAAACTCAGATGTCTGTTTGCCTGATTTGCTGAAAGCTATTGAATCAAACACATATATGGTCGGAATGTTCTGGATGCATGAATTAAATATTCTGAAATAGATTACTACTGATTTAGCCTGGGGATATTTATCTTGGATTACTTGACAATCAGTAGTGTGTTCTGAAAGATCAATGGTTGCCACCATAACTGGACGTGGAAATCATGGACAGATGGCCAGTCTGCTGGCATTTTTGCTTGCAAAGTTAGCGTAAAGATTCAAAAGAAACACATACACTGTAGAGGCCAAAGTGCGAGGTTGATTAGGGCTTGAAGATCACACATCAACCAGCTAGTGACTGTATGTATCAGAAATATTTTGCAGTTTTGTTATCATCAGCCTGTATCATCACTCCTGTTCTGTCTCAGAGAGCAGTGTCTATGCCATAGCACAGATACATAGTAGTTTTGTAACAAATACAGAATCAAGTTACTCATTCTGAACTGAATTACTTCATAATCTAGAGAGGACAATTTTACTAACAATCATGTCTGTGGTGAAATAAATTTTACTTAAAATACTTGAACAAACAAAGAAGTGCCATAAAATTATGTTCACTTAATCTAGTAAACTCTTTACATACACTTTATGATTACCAATATTCCTTACACATTCTTCTCATTATACTCAGTCTCAGGTTGACAGACATTACTGAGGCACTGGGTGACATATTTTAATGGATGTAAGAACCTAAAGCTGAATACCATTCATACCTGGAAGACTTACACATTCAAAAGCCCCATCTTAGCTCTTAATATACACTCCTAACCCTATGTGATAAAAATCTTACTTTCCTGTTTGCACTGATCTTGAATTAGGGAATGATGTTTGTGAGTATCTGTGGATTTATTTAACCTGATTTTTCAGTGGTATGTTAAACTCCATTATACTCTTGACATGTCCTGGTTTAAGCCAGCTCAGGACAAAATGTAGAATTTACCCCAAAGGAGTAAATAAAAACACTCACATAGAATTGGAAGTTAAATACAAATAATGTTTACAAAAGTAACAAAATACAAAAGGAATTAAGGCCTAAAGTATATATATAGATATAGATATAAAGACAGAATCAGCAAGCCTAGGCCTCCCTCCCCCCCCCAATTCCCCAAGTCTAAGGCCCTGAGGCCTTAACTACACTGCAAAAATAGATTTCCCGCCAGCTGGGCCTCCCTGCCACACAGCTGAGAGCACAAGCAGCAGAGAGTCAAGACACCCAGAGCCAAGCCAAGAGGAAGCTGAGCGGAAGGTCAGCCCTTATATAGGGATGGTACAAGATATGGAACGGAATAACATATTACAACATCCTGCGTCTTCCCCTTGGGACTCTCTAATCCCCTGGGAGAGTTTCTTCTCTATGGTCTTACAATTAATCCAATCAGAAACATGAACATTTCAGACTTTTAAGTATATGCTACTGAGAGTGCCAGTCTCACTGCAACTAGCATTATGTGGACGCTGTTGCTGCCTCTGTTATAATTGTGCATAAGTCTAAATAAATATTCTAAAGATTTGAGGCTTATCTCACTTATTCTGGCATAACTAGGAAATAACTGCACAGGAATTGATGCAGTTTCAGTAAGGGTAATGTTATGTAGACTAGATTTGTATACCTGCATTATTAGGAAGGAAATAAAAAAATGTAGCTTTCCTTCCGCTCATGAAGAGGATTATGCATGGAGTATATCATTAAGTGATTATTCTGAATTTCAAGTTTAGGAAGTGTGCACCACAAGTCATGCCTTATTGTAATCTGAAAGGGTAGTACTTCCTTTTAAGAGCTAGCACACAGTTTTAAACAACTCTAACAAGAGTTTCTTAAGTGACAAACACTGCACCTCTAATGGGGTCTAATGTTTTGAGAATATGATGCAACTAACATTGCAGATATATGTGTGCTACTTTTAATTCATGCTAGAGTACCACAAGAGAGCAATAATGTTTGGCAAATGTCTTCTACCGAGTGATAAAATTCCTGTCTTTCTTGGCATAAATCTCTACTACAATAATACTAACTGAATCATCTCCTAAATGTAGTTACTTCCAATAATTATTGATATATTTTTAGCCCTAATTTATTATATGGGAATGTTAAGTAAGTAGGGAAGAATGACAGGTTTTCCTCATCTTTGCACAATCTTAAGCCAGCTTCTGAAGTAAAGTTTTCTGTGCATATTTCTTATAACTAAATGAATTGGACTGATTTGCTTTCCTTCTATACAGATGCTGTCTTACATTGTGTTTCTCATCATTATATACCAGGGAATTAGTAAAAGAAGAGCATATTCATACACCAAAGAAATAAAAGTAAATGCATATGTTTTTAAAGTTGCTCTGTAGGACTATTCCACTGTCTACAATTCTGTGCAGGTGAATGTGCCTTCTTTTCCATCAGTGCTAATCGTTCTGAATGGAAAGTTATTTCTCTTACTGGTAGCTTGGCCAAACGATTCAAGTTTATTTCAGGTATCTCTGCATGAGTAAATGGTATGTGTCTTGTAGGCATATCCTGCAGAGCTCTCCTTTATGGTTGTCCCTTAAGTCACCACATAGTACATTCCCTTGTCTACCACCTGCTCTGCATGTACATTCAAGTTACATACTGGCCTTCAGGGGATACTAGTTGTTAAGTGTAATTACTTGATTTTGCTGGCTCAGATATTTCACACTTACTAAGTGATTTATACTCCTACAGGTTTATTATCTTTGCAACTAGTATCTCCCTTTTCTACTGCTTCTAGCTTTCATAAGGTTGTTTTGCAAAGTCTTACTGTTTCTACAAAGTTGACCCTTTAAACACTCAGCTTCTGATTCTCATCTCACTTTAGTGTCTTCCAAAGAAATCTAACTCATTTCAGGTGGATTCAATTGTCAGCATAGACTTTGCTAGTAGATTTGGCCTTGCAGAACAAAGATAGGGAAACAATAAGAGATCCCACTTCAACTACATATGATTGTTTTCTGTTCTTTAGTTCCTTGTGGCCTCTCCTTTTAGCATCTGTCACTTCAATGAATCTTTTTTTTTTTGTTTACCTCCTTGTTCTTTGTTCTTACAAAATAAATAAATATTCAGTAACAGAAAGGTAGCAGTATCAGTTAATAAATATCTTTAAAATACATTCTTGAAGAGAAACTATACATGACAAGAGAAAGGAGAAGGAAAAAAAGGAACTGATGAAAAGGGATGTGGAAGGGGAAGGGAAGGCAAGGCAAGGCAAAGAAATAAAATTAAATGAAAATAAAAATGAAAAGAAAGGAAAAGAGGAAAGAAAAGAAAAAAGAAAAAAAAGAAAAGAAAAGAAAAAAGAAAAGAAAAGAAAAAAGAAAAGAGAAAAGAAAAGATAAGAAAAGAAAAGAGAAAAGAAAAAAAAAGAAAAGAAAAGAAAAGAGAAAAGAAAAGAAAAGAAAATGGGAAGTCGGTGAGACCTAACTTTGGGGAAATCAGGTTTAGCCTTCCTTTGTTACATTTATTCCCATATTGCATCATTATAAAAACCAGCAACTTTTTCTTGTAGCGAATTCATAGGAAGATACACAACAGCATATGGTTTGTCCAGGCAGGGGCAAAAGAATTTGAGGAGAAAACAACCACAGTAGTACCAGAAGGACAGATACAAAATTAAGATACCTCCTTCTTTACCACCAAAAAAATCAAAACCAACTCTTAACCAACTGAAACCAATGAAACAAATCCCTTGATTTCAATAGCATCTTGGTGAGACATTGGAACAGGTTGCCCACGGAGGTTGTGGTTGCTCCCTCCCTGGAAGGAGGCCAGGTTGGATGAGGCTTTGAGTGACCTGTACTAGTGAGAGGTGTCCCTGCCTATGGCAGGGGGTTGGAACTAGATGACCCTTCCAACCTTACCATTCTATGATACTATGATTCTATGATCTTGTCTTTACTGTCAAGGAATAAAGAACTGAAGTCCAGCAGAGAAGAAAGAGGGTATACATCCCTTGATCACTTTCACTCTTAGACAAGAATCAGGAGAACCTCATCCAGGCTATAGCATGCAATACTATGCAAGAATGCTATGCTGTAGCAAGTATCTTCAGTGTCTACACAGAGACAAATAACTGCAGTTAATCAGAGGCGGTTTAGCAGGTGAAGACAATAAGTGATTCTGTGAAATTAAGTATTTTTCTTTATTCATATGGTCTGAAAAAAACATCCCTGCAGCACAGTTCAGATCTGGACAAAGCTCGATCTAACTTAAAGCAAATCGCTTTCACGTAGCAGCTTTAATGCCGGGAACTTTAAGTTGTGCACAAGGGCCAACTTTTGGAAGGTACACAAATTCCTACACGACATCATCAAAGTGAGCTTTCAAGGTACCTTTCACACATTTTTGACTGTCCAATGATAATCTAAAAGAAAATTTTAAAAATCAGTAAAATAGAACTTAAGAGTAGAATAATCACAGAATTTTAAAAAGTGAGCAGAATGACACAGAACATGGAGTGCAAGTTTAAATTTTTAGTTATGTCTGCTTTGCAACTTCACAAATTCACTGACAGTCTTATCTGTTCTACAAATTCATGACTTCTACATATGTGAAGATTCCAGTTCTAAGTTTTATAGCACTTCCTTCTAATACATGTTTGCATTATTTATGCAGCTCATCTTTAACCTGATATTAACATCTATTATTAATAGACCAATTACAAATCTAGGATTCAATATACATCTAGTCCTGTAATTTATTTTGTTGTAAATCAATGGTCTACCTCCTTCCATTATTTATAGATACATTTTCTATTTTGTGTTAGGAATTCATTTAAAGAACCTTCAGATTCAGTGAAAAGTCCACTTACTGGACAGTAAGAAGACAGAAAGAGTATAAAGGATCCTTAGAGGTATTAATATTTGACAGAAATCAGCAGCCCACTGGACAGGAAAAAAACAAGTATTTTATATCAGCTACTCATATAAATGTATAGTAGATAGAACACAAAGTGGAAAATCTATTTTATTATTGTTATGAGTTGTAGGGATATTTTCTGTTACTTAAAAAAGAAAAAATACTGATTAATAATGACAAACACTTCCACAACTAGCATCCATCTTGTTACTCACTTTAAACTTGATCCTGCTTATTTCCACACAGAAGTAAAGATATCAGAAAAGTATCATTCATACCTATCTGTTTTAATACTTAAATATTTCAGCCTATTTTATATTAAAACACACTCAGTTGACTAAGGCAAAAATTTGACTTTTTCATTTGAGTCTTTGACTCACTTCAAAATAATTTCCTGGAAGAAAATGAATGGACTTTGCAGTTTTATGATGTTCTGCAGTTTTAACATTGATTACTCTGCCTGTCAAAGGAGTTGTGAACTGAGACCTATTCAGTCAAATTTGGATTCTAAATCAGTAACATAGATTAATTTTAGAATAGCCTGGTCTTCCGGGTTTCTATTTTATCCCAAATGACTAACCTGCTTCTATTGTTGATTGAGATTGCCTTAATTAAAAGGAGAAAACAGCATCAAGAATTAGATATGCAATCCATTTATGTATGCACATATAGGCACTAATATTATCAAAATACAAATTTCCTAACTACTACATGAATAAGAGGAAGAAGAAAGATCTTTGTTAGTAATCTCAATTTATTTATTTTTAAGTTAATGCCGGGACTCTACACCAATAGTATATCTGTTTTGTTTTTCTTGCCAACTTCATGATGCTAAGTAGCATGAATACTTATGATCCCGCATTTCAATGCCTAGTCTAATCCTTTGTTTACTACAGCTGTAAGGCTTAATTTAAAAAAAAAAAAAATTAAATTCAATTCTTCAGTGATTATATAAACATACAAACAATTACAAAGCTTATATGAAGTCTTACTTCAGCCTCATCTTGAAGGTTGGTTAATTCTTTTAATGTTTATTTTTTATGCAATAGAACTATAATGTCCACCAGCCCTGCCCATATTAAAGATATATTATTGGATAAGGACTTGTACAAAATAATCAAAATGTGAACTGGATCTGTGAGCATTATATATCAACACAATTATGTAACATAAATTTCATCATAAGTGTAGCCTTCGTGCCTAACAAAGTCTAAAAATGTAAGAGAAATGTGAGATATACTTGAAAAAACTTACAGAAAGGTCAACTTGATATTTCTTTGATAGCACAAATACATCCTAAATGCCATGGAAATGGCAGTAACATGGTATTTGTGTTGTGGAAAAAAAAAACAAAACAAAAAAAAAAGAGAGCAATCAGTAATTTATCAAAATCAGGGCAAGATGCAAAAGAAGGATTTTAGAACATCTCTATTATCCACAAAAAACTTTACTAATAAATACAAAAATTCAGCTTTTTGGAGTAGCTAGTGATATGGGAGATAATAGCTCTATTAATGACTAAGTTATTATAAGTCATCCAGAGTTTGCTGTGATGATGCTATAGTGGTAATTTGATACTCTCATTTACAGTTCAGAGAAGTGGAATACATGTAGATTAAGAAAGGACTATAACAGTCTCAGTCTGCTTCTTTAAGTACTTTCCATTTAATCAACCATGCACATTTACTGAAGTAATTTGTGATTTTTTCTAATTTCCTTAAGAGATATTCATTCCCATTTTTTTGTCACAATGATGAAGGTTGAGGCAGAAAGGAACAAACAGGAGGGGGGGAAAATGTGAAAGAAAACAGTCTTTTTAGTAATAATTTAAAAGTGAGAACCATCAATTTTACTTTATCTTCTTTTACATTAAAGCCTTGAAATGTTTGAAAACTACATGAACACATGATCACTGAGTCTGACTCACTACATAATACAGGCAAACATTTTCTGACCGATAATTCCTGCACCCATAATTTCTTCCTGAGCCAAAACTTCAGAGGGATGCTTTATGTGCAAATATAAAACCTTTGCTTAAGAGAGAATATATCCCATTATTATCAAATGATTCAATATATTTGTACTTTAAAATAGAGACTTTATTTTTAAATCAAGATGGAACTTTTAACTATCTTCCAATCCATTTATGTTGCCATTCTTTTATACAATAGGTTAAAGTTCTGTCTAGCATCAGGTAATTTCCTAAGCAGGAAGACTTAATAATATCTATTTAAGTTGAGTGATTTGCTGTCCTTTTAGCTTTTTCTGTAAAGCAGATTTTCTAG
Organism: Eubucco bourcierii; assembly: GCA_013396675.1. NCBI lineage: Eukaryota > Metazoa > Chordata > Aves > Piciformes > Ramphastidae > Eubucco > Eubucco bourcierii. Next base: position 51,924 of record VWZE01005392.1, on the reverse strand, counting down.
ATTTTAAATAATTCTTTCACACATTTTATGAGCCTTTTCCAATTTGTAAATAGTTGCAAATGGAATTTTAAATTTTAAATAACTTGTACTGGTTTGAGGCTAATTAGAATATTTTAATAGAGAAAATTACACTATAAGCTGTGAAAGGAAAACATGGTGATGTCTACTTCACTCATATGCTTACTGAAAAATTGTTTGGGAACAATAACCAAAACATAGATAAGTCAGTCTCTGTCTGTCTCTTGCTGGGAGAGCAGCTGGGGCAGTCTAGCAGTTTCTGGCTCTGGCTCCTCTGCTGATTAATTTTCACTAACCACTTTTCTTCTAACTCCCCTGGCCGATCTTCCTAATTTACCTTGCATGTAAGGCAAACCTTGGGGTAAGGTACAGGGGTGGGGAGAAGGTGGAAGGGTGGTTGGGAGCCCCTCCTGGGGACTCTGATTTCTGGGAGGGTTGTTGTGTTTCTGTATTCCCTTTAACTTGTATATTTCTGTAAATATTCCTGTATATAGTGTATATCTCTGCTTGTACATTGTGCTGAGCTGTAAATAGATCTTCAGTCCTTAACTTCCAGCCAGCTGAGTTCTAGTCTGGGTCATTTTACAAAGGGGGAGGGGGGCAGGTAACTCCCAAACCGTCACATAACGAAATAAATATTGAGGTCATTATTTCTTTTTCTATTTGATGTCAAGGGTTATGGCTGTGCTAGCCACTAAATAAATGACAGGCACTAACCAGGACACTTCATTATTCTCGGTGTTTCTATCCCAAGAGCTGCCTTCATTATGTGATCTTGGCGGTCTACATGGGACTCATAATTTTCCAAACCAGGTTTTTACCTTACAGATGTGACTACACTCTCATATTGGAACACGGTAACGATTACCTGTTTTGCAGTTAATATGGTACAGAAAAATAAGTTATAATGGGATGAGGAGAACATCCAATAGTGTCTATATCTCTCTCCTTACCACATTGATTTCTTAACCAGAAAAGTGGAGTTTCAAGTAAGAGCTGTTATATTTTGTTCACAACATCTGTGTATATTCCTTAACGATGTAACTTCAGAAGAAAAGTAGTATTTATCTCCAAAGTTTTTATATTATTAGATAGTGTACTTATCCATGCCTTGCAGAGCTGGAACCGAGAGTTTCTAAGATTACAATAAAACATCAAGGTTTGGGAAAACATTAGAGAGGTGGTGGTTTGTTTTTTGTTTGTTTTTAATGTTATTTTTGTAAAGCACAAATGTTAATGTGCTGTGGAGAAAACAAGGATTTAGAGTTATGTGCAATTAGTCTCAGATACGTTGTCTTTGGCAGATATGTACTGTCTCAGCTACTGGCAGTCTGCGGGACAAAGGTTTATAGAGCAGATTGCCCTGTCAGACTTGGAGGAGAGGGAATTCATTACTCACAGAAACATTTTCTCCATAGTCATAAATTTCAACCTACTGAGTGCATGTCAATTTTTATTTGCTCTCAGCTCTGGAAGCAAATGTCAGAAGTCCATGTCAGAAGTTAAAGGTGTAAAAGAGAAAAAAAAAGTTTGATTGTGAAAATAAGACATTTTTTTTCCTAAGCATGACTTCAAGGTAAGCACACAATTTATTCTTTTGGTGTGAGTTCATGGTACATCTGAGGCCAATATTTACAATTTCAACAACTGTTCTACTTGGCCTTGGTTTTCAGTTGGCTACAAAGGCCTTCACTTCTGCCTTTCACACTTCCTTCCCACTTGTTGCAACTACTTACTTCATTCTGCAGTATCTGTTATGATTATGAGGCCTCAAACATTTAAATAAAAAAGTGGCAGTGAAAGCATAGTATTATAGCTACCCCATTCCATTCAACATTTTATGAGTAATCACATAGATTTTTGAACCAGTGTGGTCAGGATAACTTTTGGTGAAAGATCCAGCAGATATTAGGTATAATAAGATGAGGATAGACTTTGGGCTTTTATGTTAGAATGCTAAAATGCTGAACATGTCTTAGAATTGTCTAGATGTAAGAAAACGAAGTGTCTACACAAAGTAATTTAAATTTTGGTAGATAATTTTCTTTTTATTGACTTCCTTGTGCTCTTTGTTGGGGAGAGAAAGCAGCTGTACTATTCCTTTTCATTTGGTGATAAACTGTACAGAGGGCCTTTGCATAGTTAAACCATATTTCACTTCAAAATTCCAAAGATATTAGTGAACCAGTGCACAAAATTTATTCAGTCTTCAGAAAGCAACAGATATCAAGGTACTATGACAAGTCTCTGTCCCTTTATGGTGAAAAGCACAAAATTTCCTTCTCCTCTGGCAAAGAGAAAATACGGAAAACAAGAATTTAATAGACAATACTTATTTCAAAACTTTACAGTTCACTGACTTGGTAGTCAATATTATTAAACAAATTCTGTGGGACCAGAAGAGTTTGAAAGAAATCCCAAAGCCCAAGAAGGACTGTAGGAGAGATATCATATTTGATTCATAGTTTAAACTGTGCAAGACATGAGTGTAAAAGTCCATGAGAGACTGAAGTAATGCAGATCCCCTCATTGTGCACTGATTACAAAACAAACTGGGTACCAAGGCAGCAAAGAAATTCCTTTAGTTTAGTTAACAAGACTGTGTATTGATTTTTCGTCCTGAACGGAGAATTGTAATATCAAATAAATGTAAAATCTAGAAAGTCAAGAAAAATATCACAAAGGTGCAGTAGACCTTCGTCTAATAATAAAAAATAAGATTATTAATCTTGTGAAACCATTCACTGTTTAAATATAAATAATTTAAAATTTGAGTTAATTAATTTGGTACCAGATAAGATAGATCATCTGACCAGATAAGTCAGATAAGATAGATCATCTAAATTTTCAGGAGAAAAGAAAATATGAAGAAACAGACTGCATCAATTAGAACTGTTTAAGGTTCTGAATCTCTCACAAGAAATGAAATCCACATGTTATTGTGCATGTATATCACAAATGCACTGTGATACCTGAATCAACAATTGACTGCAACAGATATCAATCAAAGAGAAAAATCTTTTACTATGAACAGTACAATCGGCCTTGAGCCACATCTTCAGCTACTGCTAATTTTCTCAGTAGCCACATGTCAGATGTGAAAATTCTACTGCTGTCTCAATCAAATTTAATTAATAAGAGGATTCAATAAATCCTCTTACTAAAAGAAATATCGAGCATAAACGCAATTTAAAATAGATCTGTAGGTGTGGTAGTTTGGCCCTGGATGGGGGCTAAATGCCCACCAAAGTTGCTCTACCACTCCCCTTCTTAGATGGACAGGGAGAGGGGAAAACATGACAAAAGGCATGTATTAAGTTAGAAACAATTTTAATAATGCAAAGCAAAAGCAAACAAAAATGTTATTCTCTACTTCCCATCAGCAGACTGTGGGTTTGGTCACTTCAGGGAAGCAGGGTTTTAACCTGTGTAGCAGTTGGGCAGGTGCCATGTACCAGTATCCTCATGCTTCCTTCTTTTACTTAGCTTACATATCTGAACTGACATCATATGTCATGGGATACCCCTTTGGTCAGTTTGGGTCAGCTGGCCCAGCTGCGTCCCCTCTCAAGATCTTGGCCACCCCTCAGAGTACTCTTGGGGTGGTGAAGTGTTGGAAAGGTATAGCCTGGGTGCTCTTCTCAGCAGCAGCCAAAGCTCTGGTATGTTATCAGCAACCTGCTACAGCACTGCAACACACAGCACTAGAAAGATGCCCTGGGGACAATTAACTCCAGCTAAGACAAACCAAATACAGTACATCATAATGTCTCGTGTCAAAACAGTAACAGAACTTTTGTGACAAGGTCTTGTTCAGTGAAATACCTATGATGGATCTGACTTGATCTTCATAATGAGCTCCCAAAGAAAATCAAGCGGTTTTAGATTATGGGTTAGAAATGTTAAATTTTAAAAACAGACAACATTCAGAGGGTCATGGCTTGAAATAAAAATTATTTATAAGCAAATGTTTTCCTGCTTGTTGTATTTTTACTCGTGGAATCATTGCTTTCATTCAGTTCAGTGACCTTCTCAGCTCTGTTGAATGTTGCCTAATCTATTGTGGAGGTTAGGATGTGTGCTGAGATATTAATAGCTGTTATGAATTATGAATTATTAATATACCCGAATATTAATATTTGTTATTATTATTCAAAAATTCGGGGAAATTCCCTCAGATTATTTGGATTTTCGGTCGACAGGAAATATTTGCACAAAGGATATTTATTAACACAGAATTAAACAGTTTAAACAATCAGAACTTGGAAAAATAGGAACGCAAAACAGGGAAAATTCTAACTGTGCTGCAGAGGCTTAGCATTAACCCTAGCACATGGTACTCATGATGCCCTGGATCCCTGAGTAAGTTTCCCATATAAGAACACTTCCAAAACTCATGATAACGATCCCACAGTAAAATACAAAATATTCCAGGCAGAGGGGGAAGAGAGAGAGTTGCTGCGGAGCCAGCGTAAGCTGCAAACATGTGGCCACAGCAATTCCCAGTTAACGTGCCACACTAAGGGGTGCTGCTTCCTGCTGTGCAGGGAAGGCTGTCTGTGTAGGAAAAGACCATCTTCTGAAGAAAAGGCGACTGTGTAGAAAGGCACGGCCTCTAAATAACCCCCCCTTAAATAGACCAATTTGAAAGTTAAACTGGCCAATAGGCATTTAGCATCCTTGTACTGCCCAATGCATTTAAAGCTTCGTGCCTCGTGTGACCACAGAGGCATGTTGTGCCACACTAAGGGGTGCTGCTTCCTAAGCTCCTAGCCCCAAGGCTTTGTTTTTGCTTCAACTTCCAGACCCTAAACAGAAGGAGGACTGGGCAAGGGTTTAAACCAGCCTGGCAGGATTTATGCCTACCAGGACAGGATGTGTGTGCTGCTACCACATCTGTGCCATGGCTACCTACTCTCTGTTCTTCTGCACCCTCTGGCATGCTATCCTTTGTAATCAGCCCAATAGCTGTCTGAGAAAGAGTGCATTTTCCTTGCTTCCAGAGGGGTCCAAATTGCTCTTTGGCTTTGCTTGTTTACAGAGACTCAGAACATACATAAATGTTATCAGTCAAATGCACTAAAAACTCAGAAAGACCCTGACAATAGATTTTACACAATTAATGCTGAATAAAACTGAATAATTAGGTACTGTTTAAATTAATTTCTTAGCATAACAACTTAACTCATTGAAAAACTAAACTAACTTTAAAAAATAGCTATTATCAAAATAAGGGAATTTTTATCAGTATGCCCTTGTGATATTTTTTGTGGTACATCAAATGAAAACTTACTACACTTATGACAACAAATTTAAAGATGTGGAGATACTTGTTTTGTTATTAATTTGAAACCTCTAGCAGTATGTCATATTGTGTTAGAATCTGTGGCATTGAGAACACAATTGTAAAGTTTTTCAATGTTGATGCAAAAAGAAGTAAAATACAACACATTTAAAAAATTGAATTAGTTATAGAGAAAACTAATAGCAAAAATTGATGCAAAAGTCAACTCTCTTATTCCATTTAACCCTAAAAAATACCATAAGTACAATGCTCTTTCAACTTAATCAATCTGAGTTCAAATATCAACAAAGTATGTGTATTAAGAGCCAGAAAATGTAAACGTTCTACAGCTGATTTTTTTTTTTAATAAAGTTTCTTTCAATGAATTAAAGTACCATGTTGGCAATTTTTCTCTTTTTATTTCCCTAGACACTTGGTGGTTAATGTCAGAACTGAGAATGGAGTAAATTTTAAACACATAGAGATAAAATACAAAAATAAATTATTTAGGGAAACCAAAGTAGCATATATGGCAATCCCTCTGTCAGAAACTGACCATTCTGTCATATAGCCTTTTACAGAGAAACTCATAAAACTAAACCTGAAAACAACAACTTTTTATCATTAGCCCTTGGACAACTGGGTTTCAAATACCTTTTAAGCTCAACTGAAATTTGATGTGTATGAAACAATTCAACTTTTAATCAAAGTAAACCTCTGCAAAGATTACTAAGTTTCATGTAGCTGTAATGATAATAAACTCACAGGCTAGAGCATATTACCTTGAGGTTACTTATTCAAGTAAGTTTAAATCTCTGAAGACTATTTTTCTATAGCTGCAGTTTTCACATATAAAGAAATATGTAAGACACAATGCTATTATTTACAAGGTCTTGTTTACATTAGATTCCATGTGGAACATGATAAATATTGATTTTCTCTCTGAAGTATGAAAGAACTAACTAGGAAAAAGTCAATAGTATAGACAATAAGAAGACACAGAATTCAAGGACTCTGTCATCCATCATCTTGGTTCTAATGGGATTTTCAAGTATATGTGGAGGTTATCATTCTATAACATTCTGTCTACAGATTACTCTTAGAGATAGTTTTTAAAAATGTACAAGAGTTGCAAAACTATAGAATGGACAAGGAAGAATAGTTTCTTTGTAAATGATGGAAGGACTATACCATTAGTACTGTGATAATCGTTTATGCTTCGCTAGATAGCAAATTAAAGTCTTTCGAGGAGAGTTTTGTTTTATCTCCTAAACAAGTAAAAAAAAAAAAAAATCTTAGAATGGCTTAGGTTGGATGGCACCTCATAAATGAACACCTTTCAAAAATACTTGATTGCTTAAGGATTGAATATTGCCAGAGAGTGGGCATCCACAACCACTCCAGGCAACCCATTCCACAGTCTCACCACCCTTGTACTGAAGGGCTAATTCCTAAGATTCAGTCTGAACCTATTCTCTCTAGTTTTAAAACCACTCCCCCTTGTCCTATCTCTAGAGACTCTTATAAAAACTCCTCCAGCATTCCTGCATGTTCCCTTTAGCTACTGAAAGGCAACTACAAGGTTCCCCCCCAGTTTTCTCTTCTCCAGGCTGAACAATCCAAGTTCCCTCAGCCTATCCTCATAGCAGAAGTGCTCCAGTCCTTGCATCATCTTTGTGGCCCTCCTGTGCACTTGTTCTAATGGATAATAATAAGGAATGTTTTAAGAAAAATCACTGGAACATCTTACCAGGAATAAAATCTGAACTGATAAATGTATTGAATTTGTTTGATAAAATGTTTTACTTCTAAAAGTTGGGAGTCTTTTTGCTTCTTTTATTTTGTTTAAATAACATTCAAATAACTGAAATCCTGCAGTCATGACCCTCTCATATAACTTCAGTAGTACCATTTGTTCTCAATACCTCCTGAAGGACAGCAGCTGTTGTGGTATAGATGTTTAACAAGTAAGAAGCTTGGGAATTTGTCTGCAATCAATGCTTTGGTGAAGTCTTGATTCCTTTGCAATCTGTTTCATATCAATAAGGGCTGGAGGACTGATTGCGATTACAGGATGGGTACATCTGTACATGGGTACATGATTACAGCTGACCTAGGGCTGGCAGCAATTAATCACTGCTTCAGGTTTGTAAAGGTGTGGAATGGTTGGTGCCTTTCCATCATTTGGAGTGTCTCAAAAAAATCTGACAATGCACCCCTGCATCTGCCCAGAGACAGTAGAATTACTCTCTTGTCCAGTTTACAGCTGTTAATGTCATATAGATTAGGCTTATTTTTTTTTAGAATTATTCTTTTTGTTACACATTTTTACTTTAAAAGCAAGTTCTTCACACCTCTCATTGGCGTATGAACTCAAGAAACTGTGTTGCATGTATTACAAGAAGCTGCAATCCTATTCCGTACTGTTGCACGTGAACCAGCTCTGATGTGATGGAGCAGCTGCAGTCTGTACTCCTACTGCGTGGGTACCAATAATTTGCTTGGCTCTTCTAATAGTAGTCAAAATCATATTTGTTAGCAATTTTCAGATATACCATTTCTTCTCTGACAGGGCTTCTGAGATTCAATCTGATGAACCTATTTCAGGTTTCTGCAAACAGAAAACTGTGATGGAATCTGTCTAAAGTGCTGTTCTCATGAATGAAAAATGCCCTTTTCTTATGTTATCTTTCTCCAGATAGGTATTTTTACATGTCTCATACATTATTTCCTAAGAGAAAGTTTGTGGCTAACCTAAAATCATTTACGTCATTAAACATCCTCATGTAACCTTATAAAATGTAAATATTAGTAAAGACTGAGATCTCTTTGAGGACAAGGCAGCAGAGTATATATTTGAAGCAAAGTTTTACAATAAGTAAAGCAATCAGAAATTAAAAAAAAAACAACAACAACAACAATGAAAACACCAAAACCAAAACAAACCAGTAAAAGTAGTTCAGATGGTCCTTTCTTGGTTGAAAAGTTTTATATATTCTTATGTGCTACCTCAGGAAAGAGCCATGTTTCAAGCCTAATTTCCCTACAGTGAAGCACATGGCATACGGTAGGTCTTCTCAGTGGTCAGTACCTTTACTACTCAGTAATATCTTTTATATGAAACACCACAGATTGACAACACAAGTACTTTTTAAATAATCAAATGCTCCTACCTGGACTATAATTACTAGCAGTAGGAAGAAGCATCCTGAAATATAGTTACATGTATAGTCTACAGTTACATGTATAATTCATGTTGCTGCTATAATAATTAGTTCTCAAAGTGCATGCCTTCGTAATTCCAATGACATTGAACTGTTGGAGTGAGTCCAGAGGAGGGCTATGAAGATGACCAGAGGGCTGGAGCAGCTCTCCTATGAGGACAAGCTTACAAGAGTTGGGGTTCTTCAGCCTGGAGAAGAGAAGGCTTCCAGGAGAGACCTTATAGTAGCCTTCCAGTACCTGAAGGGGGCCTACAGGAAGGCTGGGGAGGGACTATTTACAAGGTCTTGTAATGACAGGATGAGGGGTAACGGGTTTAAACTGGCAGAGGGAAGATTTAAACTAGATGTTAGGAAGAAGTCCTTTACAGTGAGGGTGGTGAGACACTGGAACAGGTTGCCCAGGTAGGTTGTGGCTGCTCCCTCCCTGGAGGCGTTCAAAGCCAGGTTGTAGCCTGCTCATCTGTTTCATTGTTAAGAAGGTCTGAAATACCTACACTAATTTCAACTCGTATTTCATTTCAAATTTAAAAATACGTGGCATACTGTAGCTAGCATTACAATAAGGAGTAAATAGGGACAACATTGGCTATATAGCAAGAGTAGAATCCTAGTCAGAATGAAATTGTTATCCAGCCTTTCAAAAAGGAAAGGTTAGTGGTGCACCAAACAATCTTCTTGAAAAGGTGACATAAACATATGCTTGTGCAAGTGTATGAATGTTCACTATATGTCATGAAGGGTGATTGAAAACCACCTTAATTCTGTTTACAATGTTTTGAATCCTCTGTCAACAACATTTCATGAACAACGACTGATTTTTTTCAAAGTTAATTTTAAGCAGTACACACCACCTTATTTGGCCATTGTGCAATTTAGGATAATGTGGTCAAATCAGATTAAAAATCAAAACTACGTTATTTGGGTGATCTTTTGTTGTTGAGTCCACAACATACTCATATCAGGCACTGTTGTTCAGAGATACTGACAATGAAATTAGAACAATTTCAGGAAAAGATTAAACAGATGGTCTCAGCAAACTCATTATTTCCGAGCAGTGATACCATTAAGACAGAATGTATTTTCATTCACAGTATAAATAGATAAATGACTACGGTGAAAGGACCACAGTTTTAAATGTAAACAGTATTTTTAAACAGATAGAAACATAGACTGACTACTTAAAATACATAAAGCATCCTGTTGCAATGTATTGTTTCGCTTTGCCTGCGTATTTGCATATCTTTTCAAAAAAGGACCTCCCTTTAAAGGAGTAAAGAGACAATTAGAATTCCACCTGGTCTGTTCAACAGTGTATGAACACAATCTGTGTGAAACTGTCTTCTGTCATATCAATGTAACATAAAAAATTGGACTGAAATTATTGATGAAAGAGAGGAAAAGGGAATTTATGACGTGTTCATACTATGCAGACCTCTGACTACAAAAAATGTAAGTGGACTGCAAAGGAATCTTATTCCTAACTTATTGTTGTTAGTTGTTATCTATCTTATTGTTGTCATTGTTATGTTGGAACATATCTTAAAAGTACACTTGTGTCTCCCTTTCAGGTTAAGAGTACTAAGGCTATATTCTCATAGGGTTGTCTGCTCAAAAACACATACTCTAATTTATTTTGAAAAATCAGTCTCCTGTTAGTGAAATGCGTTCTCCACTTCCATTGAAATACTTCCCACTATAACATAGTTTGAGAAAAATTTAAATATACTTTCTATGTCACATATATGATAATAAGTAAGTGAAGAATTAAGGAAATTAATTTTGTTGGACCTTTCTCAGAAGAAAAAATCTCAGTTATGAAGCTTAGACCTTAAGGCATGAGAGTACAGTGTATATGCAAATACATTGCCATTCCTTTATTTGGTTTTCAGGGATATAAAGAAAGATCACTTTGGTTTTACCAACTCAGTTACTATAGCAGATTAAAATATTTCTTCTGCTGGCAAGTGTACAGTAGGAGGCCTAGATAACCAATTTTGGAACAAAAAGAAGACCTAAAAACAGTTGGGAGGATATGGTAAGTCAGTGAATGAAATGTGACATGTATTCCCTTTTTTTTTTTTTTTTTTTTTTTTTTTTCCCCTCACTTCTGTTTTTGGACAGTTTTGGGATCCAGTATTTGTTTCAGTTAATTTGGCAACTTTTTAATTTGCAATTACCTCTGCCCAGTTTGAATCAGATTCTCAAATTTTGCTTAAACGGAAGTCTCTTGTACCATGGCTATAGATTCTTCTGTCTCACCCTGCAGTATCTCAATTTTCTCCTCAGTCAAACAGATTACTTCTCCTCCTCCAGAGAGCTCCCCCTGGCCCAGGCTACTTAAGGAACATAGGAAAAACAGAGGGTAAACACACCAGAGTTTTCATACTACAAAGCTGGGAAATACTTTTAAGGGTAATGCTTTTATTTCAGAAGAACTGGTCAGGATAGTATTTTGAACCAATCACTAGTCTGAGACAACTTGCTTTCTGTCCTGAGCCTTAGGCCAATTTGTGACATACCTCTTGTACTTCTTTTAAAGAGAATAGACCTGAAGTTTCTCAGATGACTCTATAAGGCTGGAGGCTGGCTCAATGGAAGTGCATTAATTTAGAGAATAAAAGTGGTGTAAATGTTGCTTGAATGTACAAAGTTGAACTCCAAATGGTATTACTATACCTGAGGCTTTCAAATACTTAGTTCAACAAATTTCAGGAACAAATTATATATCACATAAAAGCACTGGTGTGAAATTCTTGCTAATACTTATGAGAATTTGTACAGTGCTTTTTCATTAGCCTTACATTACTGATACCTCTTATCCTGTGTTTGGCTAGGAGAGGGTAGGTGGGAGGGGCAACACCTCAGATAGACAGCCAGTGGGGTATTCCTTATCATATTGACACCATGCCCACTATATAAGAGGAGGGGTCACCCAGAAGGCATCAAGTGTTTGTGCATTGTAAGATCAGGTGGATTGCTAAGGGTTGTGTTTTATATCACCTGTTTTATATATTATTTCATGGGTATTAATGTTATTACTTTTATTTCTTCAATCTTAATATTGTTTTATTAAACTTTCCTTATCTTGACTCACAGTGTTTTACAGTTTTCTCCCAACTTTCTTGCCCTTCCCACTGGCCAGGGAGAGGAGACTCTCAGTTGTAAAACATAAATTTGCCTCTACAGAAGTTATTCCTATTGATATTAGACACTTTGATAAAGTCATTCTGAATTCTCATGCTGTTTTGCTTCACAAGGAGCTACTGTACTAATACTACAAAAGCACACTATGTATTCAAATCCATCATTCAACCCATTAATGAAATTATTGACTAGTACTCAAAAGAAGTCTCAGTAAGATCTTGCTTATAATATAAAATCATAGAATCATAGAATGGTAAGGTTGGAAAGGACCTCAAGGATCATCTAGTTCCAACCCCCTGCCATAGGCAGGGACACCTCCCACTAGTACAGGTTACTCAAGGCTTCGTCCAATCTGGCCTTGAATACCTTCAGGGAGGGAGCAGCCACAACCTACCTGGGCAACCTGTGCCAGTGTCTCACCACCCTCACTGGAAAGAACTTCCTTCTAACATCCAGTCTAAATCTTCCCTCTGCCAGTTTAAACCCACTGCCCCTAGTCCTGTCGTTGCAAGATGTTGTAAACAGTCCCTCCCCAGCCTTCCTGTAGGCCCCCTTCAGATACTGGAAGGCTACTATAAGATCTCCTGGAAGCCTTCTCTTCTCCAGGCTGAAGAACCCCAACTCTCTCAGCCTGTCCTCATAGGAGAGCTGCTCCAGCCCTCTGATCATCTTTGTGGCCCTCCTCTGGACCCGCTCCAACACTTCCATGTCCTTCCTGTGCTGAGGGTTCCAGAACTGCACACAGTACTCCAGGTGGGGTCTGACGAGAGCAGAGTAAAGGGGCAGAATCCCCTCCCTTGCCCTGCTGGCCACGCTTCTCTTGATGCAGCCTAGCACACAGTTGCTGTCTGGGCTGCACTCACACTGCAGGTTCATGTTGAGCTTTTCACCAACCTAGACCCCCAGGTCCTTTTCCTCAGGGCTGCTCTCCAGCCATTCACCACCCAGCCTGTATTTGTGCTTGGGATTGTGCCTACCCAGGTGCAGGACCTTACACTTGGCCTTATTGAATTTCATGAGGTTGGCCTGGGCCCACCTCTCCAGCCTGTCCAGGTCCCTCTGGATGGTATCCCTGCCCTCTAGCAAGTCAACTGTGCCACACAGCTTGGTGTCATCTGCAAACTTGCTGAAGGTGCACTCCATTCCTCTGTCCATGTCACTGACAAAGATGTTAAACAGCACTGCACCCAGCACTGACCCCTGAGGGACACCACTTGTCACTGGTTTCCAGGTGGACATTGTGCCATTGATCACCACTCTCTGTGTGCCACCATCCAGCCAATTCCTTATCCAGCAGTGCTCCACCCATCAAGTCCATGTTTTTCCAGTTTGGTGACCAAGATGTCATGTGGGACAGAGTCAAATGCTTTACTCAGGTCCATGTAGATGACATCAGTTGCTCTTCCCTTGTCCACTGTCGCTGTGACTTCATCATAAAAATCCACCAAATTTGTCAGACAAGATCTGCCCTTGGTGAAGTCATGCTGGTTACCACCAATCACCTCTGCTTTGTTTTCCATTTGCCTTGTATCCTCCAGTACAACACTGTAATAAAGCTTAAGATTTTTTTTTAAGTCTATGTGGACCATGGTTTCTTTGCTTACTCTTAAGAGAATAGTTCATCTCTAATATTGTATGATCTTGTACATCCTCCCTGTATTTTTTTAAATCATTAATAGATCAAATTATTTCAGGTAATTCTTTCAAATTCTTCCAGATCTCTAAGGTGAGTTTAAGTCGGACATACTGATGAGTTAAAACTAGTCAGACTGACTTAGAATGTTTAGATTAGGTAAGCGTTGTTAAAGTTATTGGTCTCCTATTTGGATCTGTGTTCCTTTTATTTTCTTCTTTTTACTCCTAATTGTGTTACCTAATAGTCACAACTGCTTCTGTCTTCCCTATATCATGATTCATTAGTTCACCTTTCTCACTAAGCAATGAATCTATATTTTCTCTTTATCCTTCTTTGTAATGACTTATAGAAGCCTTAATTACAGCTGTTTATGTTCCTGACTTGTTACACAACTCAGCTCTTATATAGTAATATAGCTAAACTGGCGCTGGAACCTGCTCAATACAAGATACATTCTATCTTGTGCAATCAAGACTGAAGCTGAGCCAGCACCTTAAGTCTGTGTGTTTGTTTTTTAAACAATTACTTGTACTTTCTTGGCTGCTGATCCATTCCTTTTCTCATTCTTCCAAGTATGTAAGTTTATGGATTAGAGTTGCTTGGTGTCTGCTTTATAAGTAACATGCAAGTTGCAACCTTTACAAAGGTATATAAATTCTAAGCAAAATGATGAAATCACCTTCATTGAAAAGACAAGCTGATCTATAAATTTCCTATATTTCTTCACAAAACTCTCAAGAGATTCCAGTCTATAGTGCCACTTCAAAATTAATAAGGTTATTTGAGGGTTTTTTATTTACAACAATGGCTAATTCTGGTAACCTTATAATATAAATTGTAACAAGCTACTAGTAGTGGCCAGGATATGACAAAAACAAACAAACAAACAAAAAACCCAAGAAAATCAAGACAATCTCTTCCTTTGACTGACGAAGGTATCCAGACTTCATTTATGATTAAGCCAGTGAGCTGAGGCTCACCCTAGACTTAAAAAATCAAGGATATTAAAGCAATAGACTTTTCTGCATAGTGGCTATCATTGAGCCAATAATACGATTCTTCAAGTTAAAGTTTTTTTCTGCTTTAGCTATGTCTTTGGTAAAGATGGCATAAAGCTATACTGAAAGAAGGATTTGATCTTGGACACTGAGTTGCAATGCATTCTGGAAAAATACTGTTTACCAAATCCTAGAGTGTTTGGACTTGTTGACTGTTTTCCATTTCAAAGTAATTGTTTTCTACATAAAGCTTACTTACAGAATGACAATATTTTTTAACTCATAGTTTCATCCTCAGTTACACCTCAGGCAGTTTATTGCTGCTTCAGTACATAATAACTTGTTAGCATTGTTTATTTCCAGTGGGTTGTAAATGATGCTATTAATTGAATCTTAAGCTGATAATGCATTATGCATTATATCCTGCCAACTGGGAAGAATATAATTTGCATATGCATATTCTTTTTTAATAACTAGAAAACTTATAGAAGAGTAAAATGGGATTGACAACTTTGTCCCTTTAAATGACAAAAAATAACTAAATATACTACAGTTTACAGTTTGCATGTTCTGAACGGTTTTTCAATAGGCAATGGACAAAATATTTTTGATAGCTATTTTATCTTTTTTCTTTGTTTGTTACTGTTACTGACATTTTATCCGGTGCAGTGGAATAACGAACATGAAAGTTATCTAAATCTAAAGTGTGTATCTTTCATTATTCTGTATTCAATATAATAACACATACAGCTCAGAGGCCACAAAATCGTGTGGAAATATTAATTTTTTTTTTGTTTGTTTGTTTTCTAATGAAAGCCTGAAAGTGGCAAGAATGTGAGAAAAAAAATACAAACACACTCTTTTCCTTTACCGCATTGGGATTTCTGGACATCATTTATAGATAAGCCAGTGAACTCTCAGACTTCAAAATCAATGACATTAATATCATAGACTTTCTTGTTGAAAGGTCTTTTTGAGTCAATAACAAAACCCTGAGCTCTCAAAAACAATAAATCTGAGCAAACTCTAAAGTCATGGCTCCATCAATTTCTACTAGTTTTGTAAAATGACATCTGAAGGTACTTGTAAAAAAGCCAGTAGTCCTGTCCTGTCAAGATTTGGTCTCAAATTTGGACAATTTACTCACTGGAGGAAGAGCTGACAACCCAATCAATCTTTATAATTGTGCACTACCTCCTCCATTTGCAGGTTTGCCTCCATTAACCTCATTTTGCTGGTAACATACACAGTTGCATGCACTATCATGACACCGTAGGGAGGACAAAGAGAGAGGTGAAAGTTCAAGTACTGTTAGGAAAAAAGAAAACCTGAAAGCTAAAAAGAACAATATGAATTATAATGAACTTCCCAAAGTTCATAGTGAGACTGCTTTGCAAGCTAAGAAAACTTTCCTCACCCAGTCCATTAGAGGGAGGTGCATATTGCTTCATCAATCCTGACTGCCTATGGTCTGCAACAGAATTGAGGGCCGAATGCAATGGGAGTTATTAACTTCTCGAACACCATGGATTCATTCTATTTATAACCAGTATGCAACAACTCACCTGCATTTTCAGAGCTCAAAACATTCTTTAATCAAGATATATTGAACACTTGGAAAATTCACAGCCTAAAAGATGAAAGTCTAACTCAAAGATATTCTAGCTATTAGAAGCAAGTCATGAATAACTAAGATCACTCCTGCTCAGAACATGGTGCAATTTTCTTTTAAGTACTCAGCAGTCCAAATGAAAAGGAAGACACCTGCCTTGGATATTTTGACTGTAGGCAGTTACTGCCCAGAAGTAAGCTTTTAGTTTTCTAACAGCATGCAAAGTATTAAGCTAGAGTTAACATTATGTATCCATATAACTAAACCTAACATTCCAGCCACTATGTAATCTAGACTTGTACTAGGAAAAAAGCATTAAAATCAACTCAGTGAAACTTATGGTTGATTTTGCCCCATTGATCTTCTGCCGAGTAGTTCTTATATAGCAGACTCTCAGTTGTATTTAATGTTGCTTACTATGCACAGTGCTTTTAAATAATCCAACTGGGCTGGGATGCAGCAGAACATTTCTTTAACAGTTTGTGAGACAGCAAATTCCTGAAACCTGTAGATCACTTTATGGTCCAGAATTTTTAATCAAATTATTTGTCTCAGTTTTATCTTCAGTGACTTCTGTGTTTGGGGAATCAACAAAATCCAAGACTTTTTTGGATTTGAAGTAAAAATTGTGGCTGATGTTGTCATCCTCTGGCATGACAGAAGATTTCAAATGATATATCCACAGTTAAATACATTTCTTCAAGGCACTTCTTTGCTTCTCCAAGCACCAGACATATTTCATTTCTTTGGTTTAACTTAAATACAAAGAAAACAGTCATTAGACATTGAACATTATGTTGCTCAAAACTGCGTATTTGGTATTTCCTTGGGTCTGTTCATCTTTTAGAATTGTAAGGCTCCTTGAATCAATTAGGGATATGTGCAATAACTATGAAAAAAAAACCCCAACTTTCTGGAATATATGATCCCTCATTTAGACAAGTTCATTTATATATAATTAGAATTAGAAGTTCAACTTTTCCTCTACAAACTTTAAATCATGTTACAAAGTTTCTTTCTCCTTAGAGAAATCACGCATGTCTTAAAATCAATACCAAATAAGAGTTCACTTAACTACACAGTTAAGAATCATGGCAGAAGAATTAAAGATTATCTGGGTTTGCACTCTGCCTGCACACCTAAATTATCACCCATGTCTTTTGGGCTTTCTTTTTACCAATAAGTCCCTGTCAAATAAATATAATTGCAAGACTTCTTGCAGGCAAGTCATCTCATTCGTAATGTGTTTAGCAGCTCTGATTATGCTTTTGTAATTCCTAAAGAAAAGCTTAGACTGTTAGCATGATTTGCCTGTCAAGAAGATGATCTTCACAGTGATTGTTCAAGTCTTTATAGCAAACTGTTTTCAACACTGTGTAGCATCCCACACAAATATGCATTTAAAATTACAGCTATGATGCAATGCTTTTCCTGTCAGGTATAAACATTGAAATAATGGATATCTACCTGTGTGTATATTTACTTGCTTACATAGAAATAACTTCACAGACAAGATTGTGATATGTCAACTCTTGACTTAATCTTTTTTCTAGTACAGCGATAACCAAGTGCTTCTTAAGAGACCAAACTGGTCAGTACTGAATTAATGTTAATAACTGATATTAAAAAAATGTGAAGTGACTATTGCAGTCAGTCCTAAAAGAGAGTGCCAGACCCGAAAGGTACAATTTGCTGACAAAGTCCTGTACTGAAAGTGAATTACAACCAGTATACAAGGGGAAAAGGAAATAAAGTCTTCCATAAAATAAGCTGCAAACTTGTTCAGAGAACATAATGAAAGAGTCTATACTTAAGCTGAGTAAGATGCATTGCTATAGGCCTTATCTGGAAATTTAAAAGGTACTAATAAAGGGAAAAGGTAGACTTAAGAAATTAAAAAACAAATAATTTTTTCATAGAAATCATAGAATGGTTTAGGTTGGGAGGGATCTCAAAGATTATCTAGTCCCACCCCCCTGCCAGCATAGGCAGGGACACCTCCCACTAGTACAGGTCACTCAAGGTCTTGTCCAACCTGGCCTTGAACACCTCCAGGGAGAGAACATCCACAACCTCCCTGGGCAACCTGTTCCAGTGTCTCACCACCCTCACAGGAAAGAACTTCCTCCTAACATCTGGTCTGAATCTCCCCTCCGCCGCTTTAAACCCATTCCCCCATGTCCTGTCATTACAAGACCTTGTAAATAGTCCCTCCCCAGCCTTCCTGTAGGCCCCCTTCAGATATTGGAAAGCTACTACAAGGTCTCCTTGTTGTGGAAGGCCTAGATAGGCCAAAATAGGCCCGAACATGTCCTGACATGTTTTTCTGCTCTCCCTCCTTCTGTTGTGGGGAAAAGCAACTGCAGGAAGGAGGGCAAAGAACCTGAAGCTACTGAGTCTAAGGACTCTGGCTTGCCCAGACTGATTTTACTCTTGTTTACATCCTGTGATAAACAAGGTACATACACTTCACTTGTGCCTGCCAAATTTGGGTAAAGCAAGCCTATGGCTTCACCCAATATGGTCAGGCTTGGCTGCCATTCTGATTGGCTATTCTGTGTCCAAAGGCCCTTTAGTCTTGAGCTGTATTGATAAAAGATGAGCAGGTGACACAATGTGCTCTGCCTCTGTATTCGTGCTTGCTTGCTGCTCGCTTGCTGTTACTGTCATTGTCTCTGCCTTAATGTGCTCTCTCTGGCAGTGTTCTGCCTCACTGCCTTATTGCATCCTGCTGTCCTTTACAGCATTATGCTTTGCTAAGCTATAAGTAAGCTCTGCTGAATAAGAAGCCCTGTGCTCTGGGCCAGTTTGGTTGGAAACTGCTTTGACCTTACCAGGAACAGGCATAAATGCCTCCACGCAATAGGCCTGCTAAGCCAGTCTGACATCTGTGCTGAGACTGCGCATCTCAAGACATCCTGCCTACGCCTGAAAGTCTACTGCCAAAACAGGAAGTCCTGGAGGTACATAGATCATCCAGAGGAATCAGGACCAGGTAAAAGATTGTCTGCCTCTTTCCCCAGCACCCTGTGAAGCCTGGGAAGAATCAGAAGCCTCAGTGACTAACAAGACACCAACAGAACTCCACGCAAGTGTTTGGGGTACTGTCTGATGTTGTAGTTAGTCCCAGGGAATCTGGACTAATATTTATGAGTAAGTACTTAAAGCCTCTTGTAATTCACCAATTGCCTTCTGCCATAAGCAGAAAGGAGCTCCTTGAGTCCATCTAGTGGGCAAGTGGTGTACCTTCTCTTCCAGTTCACTTGAGTTTCATGTTCTATTACTGCTAGTTATTTGTTTAGATCTACTTATTCCTTCATGTAATGCTTTCCATGACTGTGCAAATAACTGATTATTATTAAAATTAATGGTCAGGGGGGCGAGACTCCTGAATATTGAAAATTAATAAACAATATTAACTTTTAAAAAATACCATCTCACATTAATTATTACCCCTCCATTACACTCCTTGAAGCCTTCACTTCCCCAGGCTGAAGAGCCCCAACTCTCATAGCCTGTCATCACAGGAGAGCTGCTCCAGCTCTCTGATCATCTTTGTGGCCCTCCTCTGGACTTGCTCCAACAGTTCCATGTTCTTCTTCTGCTGGGGGCTGCACACAGAACTGTACACAGTAATCCAGGTGGGGTCTGATGAGGGAAGAGTAGATGGGAAGAATCACCTCCCTTGCCCTGCTGGCCACGCTTGTCTTGATGCAGCCCAGGACTCAGCTGCTGTCTGGGCTGCATGTGCACACTGCAGGCTCATGTTGATCTTTTCATTAACCAGACCCCCAGGTCCTTTTTCTCAGGGCTGCCTCCAGCCATTTGCCACCCAGTCTGTATTTGTGCTTGGGATTGTGCCTACCCAGGTGCAGGACCTTATACTTGGCCTTGTTGAATTTCATGAGGTTGGCTTGGGCCCATCTCTCCAGCCTGTTCAGGTCCCTCTGGATAGCATCCCTGCCCTCTAGCAAGTCAACTGTGCCACACAGCTTGGTGTCATCTGCATTTTCAACTCCAAGCAGTCCAACAGGAGTTATTGAAATTCTGACAATATTTCACTAGTTAGAGACTCAATTCAGTTTTTAAACATGTGTACTTTTACAAGTACACATAAAATCATATGTACTTAAAAGTTAACATCAGAAGGAAAGTGACTAACACCTTCTCAATTCATGACCCATATGTTTATCTACGAACCAGTGTAGTTGCTTCAGCACATACCAATGAATCTGGATTGCCCTTGCACTGACAGCTCATCTACCTTACTAGTGCAGTTCTATTCGTTGTAAACCTTAAGTACTCCAGATGATAAAATATTAAAATATTAATGTAAATGTTGGAAACATGTGACTAATTTTCTCTAGTCTCTTATTACTTCAGAAAATACTCCAGGAAAAATGTCACACATCATGGAAAAATACTACAAAATAGGAAACACAAAGGACTGAGCTGCAGTACCAGTATGTGCTTATTTATAAATATCTCCTTATAGCCTCTTTGTTTTAGAAATTTAAAATTTAATCTAGTAACTGTAGTAACAACAGTAAAACTGACAAATCACAGAGAAAATGCTGATTTTCAGTCTTAAAAACAGTAAAACCTCTTAATTATTAATCTGTAGCAGGCGATGTATCCTTTATTTGCAGTTTCAAGGGGCTGGGATTGTTTAGAACAGTGGAATTCAAGAATGTGAAACTTTTCACTGTTTTCACACTCTTTTCAGTGGTGTCCTGTGATAGGATCAGGGGCAATGAACATAAACTGGAACACAGGTAGTTCCACATCAACATGAGGAAAAACTTATTTACTGTGAGGGTGACAGAACACTGGAACAGGCTGCCCTGAAAGGTTGTGGAGTCTCCATTTCTACAGAATTTCAAAACCAACCTGAACACATTCTTGTATGGCCTGCCCTAGGTGACCCTGCTTTGGCAAGGGGCTTGGACTTGGTGATCTCCCAGAGGTCCTTCCCAATCCCTACCATTCTACAATTCTATGATTCTATGATTTTACTCCTGTACTGCTGGCAGAATGACTAGGATGGGCTGAAGAAATCATCGCTCTGAGATTACATTGTAAATGCAAAAAAGCTGAAAGAAGCAGGAAGGGCAGCACTTCAGATTATCACTGCAAGATTCAGCATAACTGATGCACCAGACTCTTTGTCTGCCTAATGAAAAATCTGATTCAAGGTACAAGATTAATTTCACTTAATGGCATAAAAAGTATGCATATGCTTTTGAATTTTTTGTCCTAGGTTCATTTTCTAGTCAATGGAGAGAAACAGACATACTCAGGGCAGATTTGAACAGACCTGTTTCAGGTATCAACTGTAGACTCACATGAATCACGTATTAGAAATAATCTTTTCTCTATAGCTCCAGATAATGGAAATCTACACAGATTGCTCAGATGCAGATGTGTACATTTCTTCATATTACTACATTCTCTGTACCCCATCTGAATTTTTCAAATAAAACCACTGAAAGGATCTTAACCATACTACTAGAAGAAAAGAAACAGAATGTGGGGGTCATATTCTACTACGAATTTTTCACACTTGAACTTTGAATTCTACTCAAATAAAAATAAAATGTACCAGTATTATCATAGACATATGATGGAGATATTTAAATTACCTTAGAGAATACATTTGGTTTGGCCAGTAACATCAGTAGCACTCTTGTTTACTTTGAAGTATGTAATTTACCGTATTTAATTTCATCTATGATAAAAATAATTCAAACTTCACTATGATTTTACTTTTTTTTCTCTTTATTTCTTTGAAGGGAATTTTTCTAAGAGATATGATCATCTGCCATTATTAGATGAAAGAGATTGTGCTGAAATATTGTTAAATCTAATTTGCACTGTACCGCTCCTGCAACTTATTGGTCTTGGATAGGTAATATTTTGAATTCTGAAATTGGATTCTAAAATAAGTAATCAAAATGTGGTTCTCTTATTACTGTCCAAGTTGTGTTCAGAATTTAAGATAAAGACATCTTTACTATATTTGGAGGAATAGACAGTCTTTTGATTAGTGCTTGGATGAAAAGACCATTTGAAAATATGGGAGTGACAAGGTCACTTGTTCTATACTTATTGAATAACCCATCTGGGTAACTGGAGGAAATGCTGTTTCTGTGGGCTATCTACAAAGTATTCCTACTGCCAAACTACATTAGATGCAATAAAGCATTGGAAGAGGCAGAGTAAAATTTGTCAGGCAAATGATCCAATCTGGACAGAAACCAATAATTCAAGATACAAGCACTATAATTATAGACATCTGATTTCTTTCACTAATTCCAATATTTAAGAATCTATAACAGTATTTTTAACCAGAGATGAAACATGCTTGAATCATAATATTTTCAAACAAGGACCTAGCCTAACAGTCACAGGTTTTCTATAAAGTGAGACAACTATAAGAAAGAACTAAATGATTTTATTTCTGCTTTGCTACTCTCTTCTCTGCCTCTGAGCACTGCCTTCCCCAGAGTATCTGTTAAATACTGCTTTTGAAAAATCAAAGTAATATATTTTGGTTCCCCCTGTAGAACTCTTACCTAGGAAAGAATGACTTACTTGTAAAGGTTTGTGAGGTTTTCTTAATAAAATCATAACCTGTATAAGACTATAGTAGTTTTGCATCTGAAAACAAGTTGCGTCTGAGGCATTTAATCAAATAACAGGAGGAAGGGTTTGCTTTCTGTAGATGGTATTTTTAAAAATATATTGTTCAGATATTAATTTCACAACCGAACTTGTGAAATTTTACTTTAGAATAGTCCTATTGGGGCTGTCAATTTTTATGACATATGAAATTATTATCCTGAGAATAAAAATAACAGACATGTCATTGAATAAGTATGTTATTAGATTTCTAGTAACTATTTCCTTAGCCCCAAAATATGTGTCTGTATATCAGATCATAAGGCCAGCTATTATATATATAGACTGCTGAAGTATTTCTGTAACAATGAGAAGATATATATCCTTTTGCCAAAATGGACAGGTGCAAAAGGGATACTAATATATTTGCTTTGCAAATGTTTTAGAGTTTTGGCTCTGGCTCTGGACATTTTATATGTAGATTTAGGCAGCCAAGTTCACTATGCATTGAACAAGGGAACTGAGGCACTTAACTGTGTCAAACAGGAAACTGGTGTCTGAAACTCCCTTTTGCTATTTTTTTCTTTTTCTTTTTAATTATCATTCAGGTAAAAATGTCAGACTTGCTCTTTTCTTTGAAGAGAGCTAATGAAAGAAGTGGAGAGCTCAGAGTGGATGTGGTCAGGTCCCTGAGAACAGTAATGTGTATTACTGTCACTGTCCAAAGCTTTAGGGGTCTCCTCTATCTCATCCATAGTCCATGATCCAATTTCAGCTCCCCAGTGCTATAAGAAATGGAAGCATTGGGGAGCAAATATTCATCCTTCCACAGGTCTTCAAGACAACTATGAACAGTGTACGCCACCCCACTATAACCATTCTTACATGGGGTAACCCAGTCATAACTTCTCCCATCAGTTAAACTCCTCAGTGGAAGAGTTCCAAGAAGCTGAGAAGGTACATCTGTGTTTAAAGAATGAGATACTAGAACTGTACATATATATCCTGTTTGTCTCAGAATTGGTTTCCAAATACAGGTCAATCATCATGATTTTCTGTTTTGATCCTCTTTGAAAACGACTTTATGGCATTCATTAAGAAAACTAACTAGCTTTGGAGCACCACATTATGCAATTAGCAGATCCCTACATTCACTGAGCTTTCAACACTGACAGCCTTTTATAATACCTTGCGTCTTTCAGTCTGCAAAGGGAAAATACTTTTGCAGGGAAATGTAGTGTGCGTCAAATAGCTGGCTGAAATAACAGGGAGAGAACAACACGTACAATATGCAATATACAAAATAGAGTCACCTGTTTTTGCAAAATGCTACATTTTGATTACTATAGCTAATTGGAGTACTGCTATATTTCTCTCACATCACAGATGTATAATGGGTTAATGCAGATTAGACAAAGTGCGATGAGGAAAGAGCAAGAAAAATAGGACACTGATTCATGTTTATAGACTCAAATAAAGAGCTTTACCACAAAACCTTGAGCCTAAGCATTGACATCCTATTAAATGTCATGGTTTTAGCTGAGTGGCTAGTTCCATATGTAGTGGTATGCTAGATCTTCATTGTGTGCAGTAATCAGGTGAAGTCTTGTTTTGTGAAAAATTGCAATTTACTTAATAACAATCTGCCTGAACTGCACTATGAAACATGGTTTATGGTACTATCATATTAATCTCTCTTCCCTCTCCCAAACCAATAACTGAAAATTATTCTCATATTTTATATATTATCTTCACTTAGTCAAGGGCTATTCTTTGCTGAATAGTAGTAAGCTCTACTAAGAAAAGTGTACTGTTGCTATAGATAACCTCTTCAGAAAGAGTTTAGAAAGAAATTATTGCTATACAGAATGAGATATTGCTTTCATCTAAATTTATATGCATTTTCTTTTTACCTTTTCTTATTCCCTGCAGCCTTCCTCTATTTGGAAACAAGTCAAGAAGTTTTGTTTTAAACATTAGGTTTTTTACATATTTAGAAATGGCACTCTTGAAGTTTTATTCTTTTAGCAGTCTTTAGTAAGTTGAATACTCTATGTTAAACTCATTCTAGTAGGATTAATATCAGTTTCTTCAATGGATTTTTCTTCATGTACACAAATTTTATTGAATAATAGTATAGATCATCATAACAGTGCATTTCATTATGCTAAAGTGCAGAATTTAGCCATCAGGAGTTTACTAATTCAAGACATTACTCTATGTCCTCTTTTTAGATGAGCATAGGATTTAAATTAATGGAATATGAGGGATTGCCTGGATTCTGCATCAGTTCATCAGAAAAGAAACATACAGATGTTTAGGTAGTCAAGGAGAAGAGATTTTCTACCTTTGAGGCATCATAACCAAAAATAATTTGATATGTGTAGTCTGGATCACAAATTCCCTGCACTGTAAATGATACGTATTGGAAATCTTAAATGCAGGATGGTCTGATCAGCTTGATGTCTAAATTGTATCTGTAATGGTTCAGAATTTGAAAACAGTAACCTAGCTTAGTTCTCACTCTAAGTTCTGTGCAGAAAGTGGTCCATTATACATGGTCAGTTTCAAACAGCCTATTCTGTTTAAAACTGTTGTGAAGTTGGAACTAAGCTTTTCAGTATCAGACTAAACAAGTACTGGACAATACACAGGGCAGTAATGTGAATTGGGAAGATCTTGAGCAAATCTGTCTCCCCAGGCAAGATCCCCGCAACACACTATTGTGTAACATCATAAGGCAGGGAAAGTAAATACAACCCAAGGTAAGAGATGAGGTCTGACCTTCACAAAAGTAGAAGTATGAAGCAAATGAGATTTTAAAACTCAGATTCTCTAGTTTTTGTAACAAATAAACTAGCACAGAAGGTCTGTTTCTATTGGAAGAAAGCAAACTCTTTTCCAGCTCTAGTAGAAACAAAAGAGTTTATTTAAACAGAACGATGAAGTACTGAAAGAAATCCAATCACACAGGAGGACAGAATAAAGTTGAAATATCAAATATCAAATATCTGGGGTATAGTCATATCTTCAGAGTGACTCCTATACATAAATGTCTTGTTACTGAGAAAAAAAAAATATTTCTGTATAATTTTTTCCTTCATAGTGATGGAGAATAATTTTCTGCAGCTGCCTGAGTCATCATCTGGATCTGGACTGTCTGCAAATTGTGACAGACTGCAGAATTCATCATTTTCCTCACTATATATGATGCTTTGATAAGAAAATTGATCACATCAGAAGAGGTCTGTCACCACACTGTAGCCTCTACAGCACAGCAAATTTCATTTGATTGTGGAGCACAGAAAGAAACAGTCATTCCCTTGTCACAAATTGGTATCAGAGCCAGCTACACAACACTTTACTCTAAGTGCTTGTGGAGTGCACCTACCATTAGAGCACACTGTTGTAGACATGATAGAATTAACGTAAGATCATGTTTGTGAGTATTTGTGATGCTATTTTTCAGTATTAAATATTCCTCAAGGTGTGAACAAGATCAAACTTACGTACTTGGAGCTCTCAGTAAAGTACTCAGTAAAGTAAAGGAAATGATAATATGAGGAAATGATGGTGGACATGCACAATTCTAGAGGCCTTGCTTTCCCTACAGGTTTGTTTTAAACCAGTAGACAGAAAGTCCATCGCTTTCGTAGATTTGCGCCATTTAGCATGTGGCACCATGATACTCTGAAAATCCAGATCTGCTGAGCACAAAGTTCCTAGATTAATACTTTGACCATCTCATAGATCTTCTCCTCTATAGGACTTACAAACTTTTTATGTGACATACAGCCTCATGTGCAAGAAATCTGCCTGGAACAAGCCCACAATTTCGCAATCCTGATTTCTCATCCTTTATATCTCATTACCACTATCTGTTCCCTACCTGTAGATATGAGACTCTCCTTGAAGAACAAAAATTATAATGTGGATGAGTACCTGCAAGGTACTGGATGAGTAAAGGAAAGTCATTCCCTTAGACTGAAGTGAGTGAAACAGACATTCCCTGAGAGTGACTTCAAAAGTTAAGCATTTTACTCAAGAAAAGATGCTGGATGCTATTAATTTGATTTACAATTCATGGTGATATTTTTCCACTTATGTAAGTTAGCTTCTTTTTTTTTCCTAACTGCAATTTCAGCAAACACAGCCTGAGGTCAGGTTCTTTTCTTCTTACACTACCTGTCAGGCATACAACACCAGAATCTCAGCTTACTTAAGTTTTCTAACAGTGCGATATTATTTGATGATTTACCATTTATGCTATTGGAATGTAACACTAGGGTTTGAGATCCTCCAGGCTAAATGGTGACCTCATGTGCATTTATGCACCCTAGTTATTGATACTAACCTCCAGTGAGACTGTCTTACTGTAATCAAGGCTAACCTTTGGACTGCAAAATTTCCACTGTTGGTGTTAATCTGTGACCAGGTTAAACCTTAAATTGTCTCTAGAGGCATAAGAGCAATTTAGTTCTTGAAGGAAAAATAAAATAAATTAATAAAATTAATGAAAAAAGGAGAAGAAATTAAAAACAAAAAACCCAAAAAACAAACGTAGGCAGAGCAAATATAATGCTGAAAGATTGAATGCACTGACAGAGAACCCCAAGATGTTTGTTTTACAGCCACATTCCAGAGCAGAACACTGCCTTAAGGGAACAGTCAACGACAAAGCTGTCTGATGGGAATCACGAATAGAACTTTCCTTTCTGTCTTCAATATGGTGTGGCTAGCCTGGTGTTTCTTTTCTACCTTTCTCTTTGTGTTTTAAATTCCATTTATTAATTAAACTAAAAGAAAAAAAAATCCATAAGAAAGGAATAAAGAGAAACATTGACAGAAAAAAAGTCATTAGGAAGAAGGTCTTTGCTATGAAGGTGGTGGAACAGTGGAACAGGTTGCCCGGGGAGGTGGTGGAGGCCCTATTCCTAGAGACATTCAAGATCAGGCTTGATGGGACTCTAAACAACCTAATCTAGTTAGAGATGTCCCTGATAGATTGCTTAGAGAGGTCCCTTCAAACCCAGTGCATTCTATGATTCTGGGTAAAGTTTCCACATAAATGACATTTACTTGACGATATTCCATCTACATTGTACTGTTTTCAGAGAGCAGTCTTGGGATGGCACTCGTGTAGGAGCAGATTCAGAGAGAATGAAGCCTGTATTATTTATGAAGATAGAAGGAAGTAGTTTTGTTCCCTCCTCTCTCTGTGAGTGCTTATCTCAGAGAGTTCCTGAGCTGTGTCAGATGTCTCTGCAATTCTTTAATCAAACTAGAAGCAAATTCCTGTGGCTTAACCCCGTCTCTTCTTTGGCATATTAACGCAGTGCAAGGGTGCTTGAAATTTTGCAAACCAAGCAGTACTTGTCTCCATTAAAAATCATTTGAAGCAGTTGAGAATGTCCACCAACACTCAGATCAAAGGTTTATTATTTGCACTTCTCGCATGCTTCCTCTACTGATCTGATCAGGGAGTCTAAACAGAACCAAGGTTATGAAGTTTGTAAATGTCTGGTTGAAACTTCTAAACACAATAATGCAAAACCATAAAGATTTCATAAAAAAAGGAGAAGAAAACAGTAGGTGGAAAAAAAGAAGTGAGGCCTCTGACGGTCGATTTGGTTGTGTGTAACACTGCTCAGAAAATGCTGTGCCTGCTGTTTTTATAATAGGATGACCTTTTCCACTGCAAAGACACAGCCATCACAACCATTAGTAAGGCATTAATGAATAGCCTCCTATTCAAACAATAGCAGCAAAGCAGGAAACTCGTATCTCCTATGTCCCCTTCACTGAAGTACAAAATCTAAAATCTCATTGAAACAGAATATTTTTTATGAGAAATAGTAACATCACACAAAATAATCCTGCTACAGATTTTTCAGTTTTCCAGTTTTTAATCGTGTGAGGTTTTGTTTCTTGGGTTTTGGTGGGTTTTTTGGTGGATTTTGTTTCTTTCTTTGTTTTTGTGGGGTGGGTTGTTTGTTTTTGTGGAGTTTTTTGTTTGTTTGTTTGTTTGTTTGTTTATAAAATGCATATGCTTAACATATTTGAGCACAAATTACTATTTGTGCTATTATTATTGTGCCTATGAGCCATGATCCAGGTAAAGAACTCACTGAGCTATCTAACCTGCAGCTGTGAAGACACACACTTGTAACTGGTCTCCTGCTGCCATCTCTGACTAGTGTCACAAGTTTTTGCTGCCAGACATTACCACTCTTAAGGGATGTGAACCCTCAATAGGTGTGATCAAGTATTTACTCAAATGCAATAATCATTTGAGGTGATGTATTATTCAGACTCCTGCTTTTGTCTTTTGATAAATACACAGGACAGACGATTTTCTGTAGACCAGGTTTTTGAGGTAAAAATAATATTCTACCTTCAGTTTACAGAAATAGGGTAACATATTTATTTTGTGTAAAGTCTCGTCATCAGAAATTGCTTTGCATTAGACATATTGAGAAGAATATTTTCTCTAATACCCATGTAAT
Organism: Eubucco bourcierii; assembly: GCA_013396675.1. NCBI lineage: Eukaryota > Metazoa > Chordata > Aves > Piciformes > Ramphastidae > Eubucco > Eubucco bourcierii. The sequence continues at coordinate 22,881 of VWZE01005392.1, read as the reverse complement.
GTTTAAATCAGTGTACAGAGAAGTTTTTCTCCTTTTTGTGTTCTCCTTGTTAATAAAGAAGAGTCTGTAGTAAGAAATCTATGTTATATGAGTTGACTGATTGTGGGCCCTGGAGATTTTCTTCAAAAACACTTATTCTTTTAATGAGATCTTTCTTAAATTGAAAAAGATAACCACCAAAGTCTGTTTATGTAAACACATCTTTTCACTTTACAAAGAGCTGAGAGTATATCTTGCAGAGCTTAGAAGAGATTTAAGATCCTAAGATATGCTCATGCTGTTCTAAGATAATTTTCACTACTTCAGGAAACCCAACACTTGTAGCAACAGGTTGCTCACCTCTGCTAAAATGTTGGGTTGCTTCAAAGAATTACAGCAGGAACATCCATGTTTGTTCTCCAAAACTGGGAATGTCATATTACCTTTGGAAAGCTCCCACATCATAATTTATTTACCTTGATTTCCCGGATTTAAACATTTTTTAAACACTCAGAATGTTCAGACATTAATTTGTATACTGCTGACTGACTTGTTAGAATGGCTTCAGAAAACATCTGTGCCCTTAATGATGGAAACAAAACAACTAGCTAAAATTACAGAAGGACCAAAACAGATGACATTATTAATTGTCACAAGTATTAGTGTAAATTCTGAACTTCTGGACATATTGTCAAGTATTTAGATGTAGCTTCAGCCTAAATTTTTATCTGTATTTTAGCACTCAAGCCCTAGCAACTGGAATGGAAATTAAAAGCTTGATTACTTGCAGAAGAATTGGCTGCTTATAGTTTAATATAATATGTATTATATATATATATTAATATGTACTGTTGACATCGTTAGTCAAATAAGGAGGACTGTACATGAAGATTTTGAAAGATTTGTGAGTCTCACAGGAAGCTTTTAAATTTTTTGCCAGCTCACTTACATTAATTTTATTGATGCTGTGCTTCTCATTCACTCCATCAGCTTTTTACCTGACACACAAAGATATTATAAGCTAACACAACTGCTATCAGAAGTCACTACTCTAGCCCGTTTTATAATTTGCCCATAAATTAAGCTGAGAAATGGATTTTTAAAATTGTGATTAAAAATACTAAAGAATACTTCCAGAAGGAGACAAGTGTGCTAAGCTTCCTTCCATAAAGAAGTTTTGTAAGTAGGTCATAAACCTCTGAAATTAAGTCAGAAATGCTGACAGACCCCAAACTTTTAGAAGCTCTGTAAGCTCCAGTCTAATCATGTTCTCCCAGAGGGGGAAAATCTTTTTCTCCAGACTAAATTGTAGACTGTAAAATTGTTGTTTTGTCACGTAGAGCTCCAAGTATACGTTAAAAAAATGTACAGCAAAGAGAAATGTGTCGTTACTATAGCAACTAAAATTCTAAAATATATCTGAAAATGACATTTTTTTTCTAAATGTGCCCTATGAAACATTTCCAAGTCTCACCTAATTGTATTATACAATACAGCCTTCATTTATTAGTATGGGTCAGATGCTCTGAAACTACACAGAAATTACAGAAGGTAAACAAATATAAACTAATCAGTGACATGTCCCCTGTGGACCTTACATATACTAGGGCATGGTAAAAACTGCATGGAATTAAGCATCTTAAATTTTCATCTTAGAATCTGTATATGTTCCCTCGTGTATGCTAACGAATTTGCTTATTTTATATAATCCTCTTCCAAAAAGGACCAGTTGTTATGGGGTTTTTTTCCCCAATTTTTCAAACACCAGTATCATCATCATTATGACCTTTATATGAAATATTGTTTGTGTCTACCAGAAGGTTTTGGAAAAAAAGCATTTATAGGTTTTGCAAATGTTTATGCATCAGTTATGGAATTTGCATTTCATAAGAATGAAAAGGATATAAAATAGATTATTGTTAAACATTATTTTTTGCTCATTGCATATGACAGATTATGTATTGATATGAAAACAAAGTCTTTAAACTTCTGTTTGCATTTGTTTAATGTAAAATAAAGCCAGAATAGATAACCCTGTTGCAGCAGAGAAGAGCTACTAGAAAGTACCCACAAAAGGTCACTGATGGTATTATTCTATTTCCATCTCTGCAGTAGAAGTGACAATCTTTCTTTGATATACTGATTACCACTGTAGTACAGTTGCAATGCCATGGAAGTTTATTTTATGCTACACTGGAAATGAGTACACTTGGAAAAAACCCCACAACCCCCCCAAAAAAAATCTTGTAGACTTACTGTGGTCTTCTTGAAGACATATTAACAAGCTCTAACTTCTCTTTTTATTGTGAACCCTCATTTTATGGTCTAATCTTATGGATTTTCAAATTCATTTGCATGTGTCTATGTATGTTGTTCTGTTTCCCTTGCGCTGTGTTTTTCAGTTAACTGTCTTGTCTATACTGTAAGAATTGAGAGGGCTTTAAATTAGGTTTGAAGAGGAGTGGGGATGAAATCAGGTGCTCCAGAGAGGAGAACAAGGGTGTGATCAGGCCTTCTTGTGGCAAACTGGGGGATGGCACACCACAGCTGGATTGGAAGAGGGGCTAGCAAGGATCTTCAGCCCATTGCCCAGCCATATGACAGGAATACAGTAAAACAGTCAGTCTCATAGAGTCTCCCACTCTGTCAGGGTAAAATTGGCATGCTCAGCTCAATCCCTGAAATGCCTGTACATTGGGGATGTACGGGGAATAAACAAGAGGAGTCAGAAGTCCAGGCACGCTCAGGGGGTGATGAACTGGTGGCAATTACAGAGACCTGGTGGGATGGCTCACATGACTGGAATGTGACCATGGATGGCTATGTCCTCTTTAGGAAAGACAAGTTAACAAAGTGAGATGGTAGAGTTGCTCTCTATGTGAAGAAGCAACTAGAATGTATTGAGTTCTGCCCAGAGGAGGATGAGGAGCAAGTAGGGCTAATACATTTGTGGGTGATTATTACAGGCCACCTGGTCAGGATGAGGAAGTTGATGAGGCCTTCTACAGACAGCTGGCAGCTGCCTCTCAGTCACAAGCCCTGGTTCTTGGGGGGGATTTTAATTACCCAGACATTTGCTGTAAGACCCAAGGCCCACTCAGCTAGTCAGCCACAGTCCAGAAGGTTTCTGCAGTACACTGATGATAACTTCATGATGCAAATGGTGGAGGAGCCAACTAGGAGAGAAGTGCTGCTGGATCTGATACCAACAAGGAGGGTCTGGTTGAAGCAGTGAATGTCAAGGGCTGCCTTGGCTGCAGTGATCATGAGATGGTGGAGTTCAGGATCTTGAGTGGTAGAAACAGGATATCTAGCAGGATCAAAACTCTGGATTTCAGCAGGGCCAACTTTGTCCTCTTTAAGCAATTACTAGGGGAAATAGCATGGGACAGAGTACTACAAGGCAAAGAGGCCCATGATAGTTAGTTAATATTCAAGAAACACTTCTTCAAAGCTCAGCATCAGAGCATTCCAGTGAGTATGAAATCAAGAAGGGGAGTCAGGAGACCTGCATGGTTAAGCAGGGTGCTGCTGAACAAAATCAAGTGGAAGAAGAAAGTCCACAGATCATGGAAGGAGGAACTGGCCCCCTGGGAGGAGTATAAGATGGTTGCCAGAGGATGTAGGGAGGCTGCTAGGAAGGCTAAGCCTCCTTGGAATTCAATCTTGCAAGGCAGGCCAAAGACAACAGAAAGGGCTTCTTCAAGTATATTGCAGGAAGAACCAACACTAGAGGCAATCTATGCCCACAGATGAATGGGATGAGTGCTTTGGTGACAGAGGATGCAGATAAGGCAGAGCTGCCGTATGCCTTCTTTGTCTCTGTCTATACCCAGGAGCCCCACAACCATGATGCCATGGAGGAAGACAAGGTTAAGGAGGAGTCTTCCTTGGTTGATGGGGACTGGGTTAGTGAGGACTGGGGTAGGGAACAGTTAAGTAAACTGAAAATCCATAAGCCCATGGGTCCTGATGGCATGCACCTTGCAAGTACTGAAGGACCTGGCNGCCAAAGACAACAGAAAGGGCTTCTTCAAGTATATTGCAGGAAGAACCAACACTAGAGGCAATCTATGCCCACAGATGAATGGGATGAGTGCTTTGGTGACAGAGGATGCAGATAAGGCAGAGCTGCCGTATGCCTTCTTTGTCTCTGTCTATACCCAGGAGCCCCACAACCATGATGCCATGGAGGAAGACAAGGTTAAGGAGGAGTCTTCCTTGGTTGATGGGGACTGGGTTAGTGAGGACTGGGGTAGGGAACAGTTAAGTAAACTGAAAATCCATAAGCCCATGGGTCCTGATGGCATGCACCTTGCAAGTACTGAAGGACCTGGCAGAGGTCATTGCCAGATCACTCTCCATCATCTTTGGTAAGTCAGTGTGGACGGGAGAGGTGTCTGGGGATTGGAGGAGGGCAAACCATTCCATCATCAAAAAGGGTAAGAAGAAGGACCTGGGTAACTATAGACCAGTCAGCCTCACCTCTGTCCCTGGAAAGATAATAGAGTGGCTAACCCTCAGTGCTGTGCTTCACCATATCAAGGACAAGAAGGTCACTGGGAGCAGTCAGCAAAGGGGAAGTCATTTTTGACCAACCTGATAAACCTTCTATGAGGACATAACCAGGTGGATAGATGACGGAAGAGTAGTGGATGTGCTTTACCTTGATTTCAGTAAAGCACTTGACACTGTCTCCCACAGCATAGCTAAACTGAGGAGGTGTGGTCTGGGCAATGGAGTAGTGAGGTGGACTGGGAACTGGTTAAAGGAAAGAAGTCAGAGAGTTGTGGTCAATGGGACAGAGTCTAGCTGGAGGCCTGTAACTAGTGGAGTTCCTCAGGGGTCAATACTGGGACCAGTATTATTCAGTGTATTCATTAATGACCTGGATGAGGGCATGGAGTGCACTGTCAGCAAGTTTGCTGACAACACCAAGCTGGGTGGAGTGGCTGCCACACCAGACAGTTGTGCTGCCATTCAGAGAGACTTAGACAGGCTGGAGAGTGGGACAGGGAGAAATTCAATGAAGTTCAAGAGGGGCAAGTGTAGAGTCGTGCACCTGGGAAAGACCAATCCCATGTATCAGTATAGGTTGGGGACTGACCTGCTGGAGAGCAGTGAAGGGGAGAGGGACTTGGGAGTCCTGGTTGATGGAAGGATGGCCACGAGCCAGCAGTGTGCTCTTGTGGCAAGGAAGGCCAATGCCATTCTGGGGTATCACAGTATCACAGTATTACCAGGGTTGGAAGAGACCTCAAAGATCATCAAGTCCAACCCATCATCACAGACCTCAAGACTAGACCATGGCACCAAGTGCCACGTCCAAACACGCCTTGAACACCTCCAGGTGTAATAGAAGGGGTGTGGTTAGTAGGTCAAGAGAGGTTCTCCTCCTCTACTCTGCCCTGGTGAGGCCTCATCTGGAGTACTGTGTCCAGTTCTGGGCCCCCTAGTTCAAAGAGGACAGGGAGCTGCTTGAGTCCAGCACAGAGCCACAAAAATGAAGCTGATCATCTTCCTTATGAGGAGAGACTGAGGGAGCTGCAGCTTTTTAGCTTGGAGAGAAGGAGACTAAGGGGTGACTTGAGTAATGTTTATAAATACGTAAGGGGTGAATGCCAGGAGGATGGAGCCAGCCTCTTTTTGGTGATGCCCAGTTACAGGACAAGGGGCAATGGGTGGAAGTTGAGGCATAGGAGGTTCCATGTGAACCTGAGGAATTTTTTCACTGTGAGGGTGACAGAGTACTGGAACCAGCTACCCAGGGAGGTTGTGGAATCTCCCTCTCTGAAGATATTCAAGAACTGTCTGCATGTGTTTCAGTGTGATCTGCTCTAGGTGATCCTGCTCTGGAAGGGGGGGCTGGACCAGATGATCTTTTGAGGTCCCTTCCAGCCCCTGATAGTCTATGATTCTATGATTCTGTGTCCACAAAAGGACAACAAAACAAAGCAAAACCACAGTAGCAGGTAATAGTCAGAGGGTTGGACAAGACTCATTAGTGCCTCCACAACATTCCAAAACTGTGCCCCTGACATTCTATGATTCTATGATTCTATGAAAAGTATTTCATAATATAATGAAAAGTATTATTCTTTGTTTGCCTGCTTATTATTCTCACATATTCAATATGTAGTTGATGTCTATCTCAAATTGCATTAACAACAAAAGATGGGCTGGCAGAGACACCTTGTAATGACAGTGAAAATTCAGTCATTTTTGTAGCAATATAGTTAGCAGCTTCAAATTATTTCAGCTGAAGAATCAACATAATATATTAAAATTCATCCCATACTTTCAATACAAACAAGTGTCTGTCTTGATTTTAAAAAACTTTTGTGGACAAGGTCTGTTGCTTGTAAATAAGCTTGTTAGTCATAATGATTCAATTTTCCTTTAGGCACAGTTATCCCTAGCATCAAAACCACAAGTAGGACTTCCATCGGTTTGCAGGACCTAACAAGAAAAAGATCAGAAAACTTATTTTCCTTTCCATGGCCAATGAGATATTTAATCCTCAACTTCCATACAGGTTTCCATTCTCCTCCCATAACGCATGACTGAAAGAAGCCTTTATAATTTAGATCATAGTATTACTGGAAGCAACATTTTCTTACTGTATTTTCTCATCATCTTAAAGCCATAGAATTTATGTTAAATATTTACTGAATTTCATCCTTAAAAAAAAAAAAAATTAAAAATCAAACAAAACAAACACAACTAAATACAAAAAGGTATACACATATGCAACTGAAACAAACAACAAAATCTCTCCAAATAAATAAAGAAAAAGCAATTTAAAATCACAGTTTAGTTTCCTCATGCAGAGCTATGTGAAGCCCCAAGGTCAGGTAGCAGCAATGTGTGGCTCTGTTCCTAAAGCTGTGTAAATGAACTGCAATGCCACTCTTGCAACAATCTCTTGTCAATATTAGAGAACAATTTCCATTGTTTACAATCAGTACAGATTCCCCACAGTCATCCCAGAATACTTAAGACAGCAAACAAGACTAACAACCTAAGAGCATGGAAAGAACACATTTGATGTGCAGTGTGGCACCAGACAACTAAAAGTTGTGATTTCTCAATCTGCCTATCATCTGCTTTAATCCTGTTCATGCATTTCTTCAAGAGTTTATTTCTCCTTGCACTCTCTTATGTTCATATTATCTACTTTATTTACTTATTTTTCTCCTTTTAGTCACATTATTTATATGGAACATTCCCTGAGTATAAAAATATGATTAGCATGATATCAGTTAAGATAGATGCCATAGCAAACCAAGCATAGTCCTGTTCTATTTTTGTGATTTACAGTTCTATATATTAAAAAAAATCCTGATTATTAGGAGTATGTTGCAATCCTTACAAAGAGCTGTAGGCAAGCGTCTGATAGAAAGACAAATGCTGAACTACAGAAACTTTACAAACACTAATACCATAGCATTCATAATGTATTTTTCTTTTTGCAAATACAAATTAAAAATTTAAATGTTTAAAGCATGTAGTAATTTAAGATAAAACTAGTTGAGGAAAGGTAAGTATGTAATAATTACAATTTTTTTCTTCAGACTTTTTAAAACTATGTAATCTACATAGAACACCTAATAGACAAATCATTTATTCAGCACATTAAATAGCATGGATTTATAGATATCAGAGAAAAAAAAAAACAGTTGTATTGTAAATGCTAGCAGAACAATTTCTAAAAGTTGTGTGTAGCAAGCTTGCCATCTACTGATCAACAGAAAAGATCTTTGTTTGTAACTCACTTTTGTATACTTTAATGTTTAATTTGAAAACCTCTTCATATGATGAATCAGTACTTGTGTATTGAAATAAATCTGTTTCAAATGCTCCCATAGGTCAGTATAAAGCCTCGAAGGTATCATGTTAGTGTATCAAAGATGAGTTCCTGAAGTACTTCTTCTACCCACTGAGGAATATTTCACTGAGACATAATTTTATTCAGCATTTGGGGAATTCACTTGTCTTCTCTTGCAAGAGTGTATTTCTAAGCCACAAAGGTTCCGATGAAGTTAAAATAGTATTTTATTAACACAATAGCAAAAGTAAATAAATATTCCCACTTTTCCCAAATCTTTCTATTTCACAGAGATCTTCACTTCTCCCCTGCCGTCTGCCAGTTGTACCCTCAGTCAAACCTTGCAAGCGTGTAGTGGGAAGTTAGGTTTATTTGGTGCTGTGCACCCTCTTGTTCCATTCATACAGATTTAGAAACAGAAGCTGAAATACATAAGTATCACAGAATCACAGAATTAATCAGGTTGGAAAAGACCTCTAATATCATCGAGTCCAATCTATCACCTAATCCTTCTGATTAACTAAACCATGGCACTAAGTGCCTCATCCAGTCTCCTCTTAAACACTTCCAGATATGGTGACTCCACCACCTCCCCAGGCAGCCTGTTCCAATGGGCAATCACTCTTTCCATGAAGAACTTCTTCCTAACATCCAGCCAAAACCTGCCCTGGTACAGCTTGAAACTGTGTCCTCCTGTTCTGTCACTGATTGCCTGGCAGAAGAGACCAACCCCCAACATGGCCACAACCTCCTTTCAGGTATTTGTACAGAGCAATAAGATCTCCCCTGAGCCTCCTCGTCTACAGGTTGAACAACTACAGCTCCCTCAGCCTCTCCTCATAGGACTGTGCTCCAGCCCCCTCACCAGTCTTGTTGCCCTTCTCTGGACATGTTCAAGCACCTCAACATCTTTCTTAAATTGAGGGGCCCGAAACTGGACAAAATACTCAAGGTGTGGCCTAACCAGCACTGAGCATGGGGGAAGAATGACTTCCCTGGTCTTGCTGGTCACAGTATGCCTGATACAGGTCAGTATGCCATTGGCCTTCTTGGCCACCTGGGCACACTGCTGGCTCATGTTCAGTCACCTGTCAATCAGTACCCCCATGTCCCTCTCTCCCTGGCTGTTCTCCATCCACTCTGTCCCCAGCCTGTAGCACTGCATGGGGTTGTTGTGGCCAAAGCACAGAACCTGGAACTAGGCCTTGTTAAAACTCATGGCATGGGACTGTGCTCATCTATCCAGTCTGTCCAGATTCCTCTGCAGAGCCCTCTACCCTCTAACAGATTGACACATGCTCCCAACTTTGTGTCGTCTGCATACGACATATGTCGTATATACAACAAAGAAAACACTTTACCCTCTTTAAAAAAACTCCTTTTAGCTTAGGGCCCTATATTATTGTGTTTATCACCATTAATTAATTGAGTTCTATGTAGAATTATAGCAATATGGATAAGAAAGCAAGAAAATGGATGACCTGTGACTACAAGGTAAATAGTGAGGGCATTTTTTCACAAAACTACCTCATTATAATGATTTTGATTTTTGTGGACCTATATATAAGATCTTTAGAGTTAGTGGGGACATAAAACTTCTGAATTTGATAGATCAGGGCAAGATTGAGAGGTCAGAATATGATCTCTTCCACCACACAAGAAACCCTGTCATTCCACACAGACTCAGTGCCATGTTTCCACAGCTGCCATATAGTTTGCATAGCTGGCTTTTTCTCTTTTTAACATCTTCCTTACTTCTTTGATGGATAATAATCTCTGGTAACTCCATTATTTAAGCTTTGATTCTTATTTCATTTGTACTGGTATGAATCAGGAATGGGCTTCAGTTAAGGAATTTATAATTACTTCTGTTAACTCCAAATTGAATTAATGTGTTTTGCTGCAGAGCCTCCGGCAAATAGGACTGGGATTTTTACACCGCACGAGCCTATAATCTAAAGGCTGAACGTCCCAGAGCTAGTATGATTTGTAGAGACATTGATATTTCAAGAATTTGTCTGCAGAGATCAATAAGCTTTGTGAAATAAATTTCCTAGCTGGCATTCAAACTCTATATTGCTACTACTGTACATGGCTTTGCATATCAAAAGGGTTAAAAAGCTGCCCTTGGAAAAAAAAAAAAATCAGGAAATCTGAAAGATTTGGGATATTTTAATTTCTGTATCTTTCAGAAGGTGACCTGAAAGTACTCTGCATTTCTGGGACCAGATAGGTCAGTCTCTATTCTAAGAAGTCTTTGACTCTATTGGGGCGAATGACTCATGTCCATCCTGCATTATCAGTGGGAGTACATCACAGCTGGAGAGCTATCCCAGAACACCTTGTACTTCAGTTCTTTACAAACACTCTGGCTCATTTGCCTCATCCACACTTCAGCAAACAGCAGAGAAGAGGCACACAGAGCATAGCTCTTCAATCTCTTTGCTTTCTCCAGAATCCATTTGGCCTCATGGTGCTTCTGCCAGTCCTGGCAAAGCCTGGATCCTAGAAAGCTGTCTCTGAAGCATCCACAGAGGATCCAGAAGGTAAGTATGTTACAAGTGAAGTTAATAATATGTGACATACAGTATGTCTAAGATTATACCTATTATTCTTTGCAGAGTTAAAAGGAAACTGGTAAAGAAGCATAGTTTTATTGCTTATTCTCTGCCTCTGAAGACAAGGATTTACACATTACATAGAACATATCTAAACTGAATGGCACAATTAACCTGAGAATATTGCACTACCCAAACAATTAGGCTGTGCTTATTGGGAGAAACATGAATAAGCAAAAATTTCTGTATGCTTGAATATAAAGAAATATGGGCATTTTTCAGTATCAATGTAAATTTCAACAGAATTTTATGTTCATACATACTTAAGCACAGGTAGCAGAATCAGAGAAACTGAGAAAATACTACAAATATATTTGATCTTTTAAAAGAAGCTTATTAAAAAGGGTCAATTTAATTTTTTAAAGAAAATATTAAAACTTCGAAGTAGGACAGCTAAGATGGAGAACAGCAGAATGATAATTAAGTAGTAGATTCAAGTTATTTCTGCAAAGTTTAAATAGAAGATTAGGTAAATATGGGATTTGGTACTTTAGCAAAATTGCTCTAAAGCAAACTTTTACATTGATTAGTATTATAATTCCAAATATGTCACTTCAGAAATACTTATCAGAGCATATTTAATTACACTACTTATGGAAATACAGCTTCTTTAAGCTTTCTTTATTGTACAACTTGACATACGGATATGAAAAATATGATCAAACTTTTGCTTTTTCTCAAAGGTCAGGTCCAATTGCAAATACAGAAAAAACAAGCAGAGCCTACTGAATTAGTCTTTAATCTCAACTGAATTCGATGCAATGTCTACCAAAGGTTGAAAAGGTTACCCAAGATCAAGTTATTCTGAATGAAGGGCAGGGGGAGTGGTCCCTCAGGCTACAACAATTCATCTTGTTTGAGTTTTTAAGTGGCCTTGCACTCTAAATCTTACTATAAGATGCATTAAAATATTAAATAGACTCATATTTTATTATGAACTCACAATTTTTGTTTTATGTTATAATTTGGTGCGTAACACTTTCACAGCTGCCCTATTAACAAGAGCTAGCTTAGCTGGAGTGGTGTGGTTGAATAAGTTAGTATTCTGTTTCAAACATAATTTTGTAAGCAATTAAACATTCTCCATGTTTTTATTTTTCTCTACATATAATTTAAAAGTCTCAAGCAGCTGCTGGTATCACTCCTGTGACAAATTCTTTCCTGCTGTTCAGTGAGAAAGATGAATATGGGATTTTCTTCTTGCTTGTACAGTCTTATTCCCAGCGCCAAGTCTAGAAATTTGCATCAGAACTGCTTTGTTTTCTCAGATGTAACGTGTCCATTTATTCTATATAGTGAACTAAATTCTGCCCTACATTTTCTCAACTTTACCTACCTGTAATTCACACAGGAATTACATTGAGGAAAGACACAAACTAAACAAGCAGTAAGTCAACATCATTTTATTTTTTAAAAGAACAGCAGAAAGCAAGCATTTCATGAATCACTGCAAGATGTAGTTAAAACTTATGGGTCTTATGAAAGACATAAATTTTTAGGACTGGCTTAAGACCAGTCTCTAAATAAAACAAGGGTGAGTGACAGATGTTAACTTATTTCCAAGGAGTTCTGCTGTTTATATTGATACAGCAACTGAAAATAACTCACACCATTCCTAGACCATGAAGTATAAAGCATGAGGTTTTTATGGCTCCTCTAAGTTATATCTGCTACTTCTAATCCAAAATATATACTATTTTTTTTTCCCTTTTCTTGTCTGTTTTCACTGGAGTCATCCATCAAAAAAGTACACGAATTACTAAATTCTTTACAGCTGCACGTCTATTAATTAATTAATGCACTATGATATGCAATATATGTCTAAATAAACTGAGACTAAAAATATTTACTAGGCATCAGCCAAACAAAGATGAATCTGAATTGTTTAGTTTTCTGTGATTCTAAATCAGCACTTTAAAAAATCCTAGACAAATTGAGCCCAAAACTTCATCCTACTTCAAAACTGAAGTTTTCTTCTGTGGTTTTCTATGAGCACCTCTTAAAAATTCCAGTTGTGTTATGACTGCATTATTTATCATAAAAAGGAAAAATGGAAATGGAAATCTGTGCACTATGTGTCCAGTTCTCAGTGCACTTAGTTTGAATGTGCTTTCCTGTCAAATCAGAACTGCATTATTTTATTTAGATTGCAAAACATGTATGATTTGTTTTCAAAACTACATTTGATTGTATCCTTTCAGATTGAAGTACATCATAAGTTAGGAACTGCTGGAACACATGGTATCTGCATGTAGCATTGGGATTTAAAATTGATTACCCAGTCTTTAACCAAGGCCAGTGTAATCAGGCTGTGGCCCTTCACACATCACTTAGCAGTGTACTTGATGTCCTGTTGCTGAACCGTGACGAGCATCAGTACAAACACAGGTTATAACAGCAATTTCTCATTAAATACTGACACACTTTCATCCTTACTATGAAATTATGTGCTAATAACAAGATTTCTTCATTATCCAGCAATGTGCATAATACATCTTAGGTATGTACTTTATGCAATTTGTTTAAAATTTACTGTGCCCAATACAGTGCAAAATTCTGCTAACTGAAGCTGAGAAGCTTTCTGACTAATACTAGCTACCTGTGCTAATTGGTTTATTTCATACATCTTCATTTGTATGCTTGTGTGCCCACAAAAATTTGTATGCTGGTTTTGGTGTAAGAGGCATTGAGTTAAAACTCTTCTGTAGAGTGAGTGTGTCTGGAGAGACATTTCATTTTTTCCTTAGGAATGGAAATGGAGGGAAAACAGGTGAATGACAGAGGGTAGCCATGTTCCTAAGAACCAAAATTTGTTGAATTTTTTTAGTTTGTAGTGGATAAAGAAGGATCAAAGGACTAACATCACAGGAAATCAATTATACTGCAAATGAGTTCGACCATTAACTCCTAAAGGTAATAAATATAGCCTGTCTTCCATCTTCTACAATCCTGTTGTAGAAGCCTATTTGTCCTGCAATTGAGCGCCTCTTTGGAAGAGCACCTGGCTGGAAGAATCTGTGTGGACTGGAATAATGGAGAAAGAAATTAAAGTTTAAGGCCTCAGAAGATGCATAATTTTTGCTTTCTTCCCTTTCACTACGGAAAGTTTTCCAATTCTTCCCTACCCATGAAAATAATCCCTGCTATTTTCCTTTACACACTCTTGTGAATGACCCAAACCTCCCTTTCCCAGAAAATATTCTCTACATGGCTCTGTGTGTGTACGCACGCACATACCCTTAGAAAGATATATGCATACATCATTTGTTAAGCTGAGACTGGATTTATCAGTCACCAACACCAGTTTAAGTTTCTGGTAGGTAGAGACCAAAATTCAATTGCAGATATTTGGTGTTTTCTTATATCCCAGTTAGGGTTTCAGCTGCCACCTGAAGCAGTTACTTCCAGTTCTCTATAAATATTCCCCCATATATTTCTTTTATATAACTAGTATGTAGAAATCCAAGTCTAGCCATATTTGCAGTCATCTCATTTCTGACCTAGTTTTTGAATGCAATCTTCTTGTCTCAGTAATTATTTCTAGTTCGACATGATGCAGCTGTATCATCTCATGGGAAAAGACCCACTAGAGGGAAATACTTATATAGTTAACATACAAAAGAAATTGGGATTGAAGTCCAGCTTTAGTGAGATGCTCCATGACTTCTTGCATTAATTTCAGCATCATATTATCTGAATTATTTTAGCTGATAAGGAAGAAAATTTACAGGGACAAGTTTTCTTTCAGTGTTGTCTCTGGTACCTCTTCCATTTTTGTACAGAACTTTCAACCTAGAGTTGAAGAAACATTAAGTAATACAGTAAAGTAGTTTATTGATTTCTACATATAATCCCAATCTGTAAACATCATGAAATATCAGAGAGAAAGCATCCTGAGGTAGTGAAACCATTAGTCATCAACTTTTAGTTTATTGATGTTTAGAATTTGCTGCTTTACTGCTTTCCACCTCTGAATACAACGTCTGAGATAATTGATTTTGTAGTTTTAGATTCAAAACTTGTGCCAACATTCATTTTATTGTATTGTGTTTGGCTGAGATAAAAGTTGATTTTGCCCATAGCAGCCCTTATAGTGCTCTGCTTTGTGGTGGTATCTAGACAGGTGTTGATAACACAGTGGTGTTTTGGATACTGCTAAGCAGTGCTCACAAGCATCTAGACTGTCTCGCCAACACTTCTCCCTCACCAGTATGCTGGAAAGAGACAAAATCTTAGAATCATAGAATCATAGAACAGTAAGGTTGGAAGAGACTTCAAGGATCATCTAGTTCCAACCCCCTGCCATAGGCAAGGACACCTCTCACTAGTACAGGTTACTCAAGGCTTCGTCCAACCTGGCCTTGAACACCTCCAGGGAGGGAGCATCCACGACCTCCCTGGGCAACCTGTTCCAGTGCCTCACCACCCTCACTGAAAAGAACTTTCTCCTAACATCCAGTCTAAATCTTCCTTCTGCCAGTTTAAACCCACTGCCCCTTGTCCTGTCGTTGCAAGACCTTGTAAATAATCCCTCCCCAGCCTTCCTGTAGGCCCCTTCAGATACTGGAAGGCTTCTATAAGGTCTCCTGGAAGCCTTCTCTTCTCCAGGCTGAAAAGCCCCAACTCTCTCAGCCTGTCCTCATAGGAGAGCTGCTCCAGCCCTCTGATCATCTTTGTGGCCCTCCTCTGGACCCGCTCCAACACTTCCATGTCCTTCCTGTGCTGAGGGTTCCAGAACTGCACACAGTACTCCAGGTGGGGTCTGACGAGAGCAGAGTAAAGGGGCAGAATCACCTCCCTTGCCCTGCTGGCCACGCTTCTCTTGATGCAGCCTAGGACTCGGTTGGCTGTCTGGGCTGCATGTGCACACTGCAGGCTCATGTTGAGCTTTTCATCAACCCAGACTCCAAGGTCCTTTTCCTCAGGGCTGCTCTCCAGCCATTCACCACCCAGCCTGGATTTGTGCTTGGGATTGTGCCTACCCAGGTGCAGGACCTTACACTTGGCCTTATTGAATTTCATGAGGTTGGCCTGGGCCCACCTCTCCAGCCTGTCCAGGTCCCTCTGGATGGCATCCCTGCCCTCTAGCAAGTCGACTGTGCCACACAGCTTGGTGTCATCTGCAAACTTGCTGAGGGTGCACTCCATTCCTCTGTCCATGTCACTGACAAAGATGTTAAACAGCACTGGTCCCAGCACTGACCCCTGAGGGACACCACTTGTCACAGGTCTCCAGGTGGACATTGTGCTGTTGATCACCACTCTCTGGGTGCCACCATCCAGCCAATTCCTTATCCAGCAGTGCTCCACCCATCAAGTCCATGTTTTTCCAGTTTGGTGACCAGGATGTCATGTGGGACAGAGTCAAATGCCTTACTTAGGTCTAGGTAGATGACATCATTTGCCCTTCCCTTGTCCACTGTCGCTGTGACTTCTTCATAAAAAGCCACTAAATTTGTCAGGCAAGATCTGCCCTTGGTGAAGCCATTGCTGGTTCCCACCAATCACCTCTGCTTTGTTTTCCATTTGCCTTAGCAGAACTTTCAGCAGGATCTGCTCCATGATCTTGCCAGGTACAGAGGTGAGGCTGACTGGTCTGTAGTTTCCAGGGTCATCTTAAAAGAGGAGAGAGCCAGGATAGCTATTACAAACTGATTAAGGGGATATTCTATGCCATAGCATCCCTGCGCAGCAATAAAAGCTATGAAAAGGGAGGAGAGAGGGTCATTCATTATCACATTGGTCTTTCAGAGCAATCACTACATGTACTGAAGCCTGCCTTTGTGGGAAGAAGCTGGACATTGCCTGCTGATGGGAAGTAGAGAATAGACATTTTGTCTTTTCTTCTGTGTGTGGCCTTTGTTTTTTCTTTACTGAACTGCCTTTATTTGGACCTACAAATTTTTCCTGTCTTAGTGTCACCCCACACCATCTGAGGACAGAAATGAAAGACCAGCCTGGTGAGAATTGGGTGTCTACCCAAGATCAACCCATCACAATTCTTTTTGGTGCACAATCTGGAGCACAAGGATTCAAGATAAGTTTAGCAATCGGGAGAGTTAGTGGGCAAAACATGAACTGAACAAAGTTAGACAGGTGAATGAGAGGAATTTTGGTTGTTGTGATGAGGAGTGGATTGTGTGTAATTTGTCCACTTTCATTCAGTATTTTGATCATTTTGATTTTGGTGACGGGGGTTCTTTTTTTGTTGATGTGAGTTTGTGTGATGAATCCAATGATAAGTTTTAAATGTGTGATTCACAGAGGTGAGGGATGGATTGTATTTGGTTTATATGTAAAGGTTTTGATAGTGGAGAACTGTAGGACTGGCTTCTGGTGAGGAGGTGATAGAAGCTTATTCCATATCTGATAAGAGACAATGCCAAATGGCTCCTAGTCAGGCCTGCTGCTGGCCAAGGCCAAGCCCATCAGTGCTGGTGGTAGCACCTCTGTGCTAACATATTTAAGGGAAAAAGCTGCTGCACAACAGTTGCAGCCACAGAGAACAGTGAGAATACATGAGAGGAAACAACTCCGTAGACATCAAGATCAGGGAAGAAGGAGACAGAGGAGGTGCTCCAAATGCTGAAAAGATCTCACGGCAGCCCACAGTAAAGACCATGGTGAGGTAGACTGTCCTCACGCAGCACATGGATGCCAGTAATGGAGCAGACATCCACCTGCAGCCTGTGGATGACCCAGTGCTGGAGCAGGTGGATGCCAGAAGGAGGCTGTAATCCTGTGAGAATCCTAAACTGGAGCAGATTTGCTGGCAGGATTTGTGACTCTGTGAGGAACCCAGAGTGGAGCACTTTGTTTCTGAAGAGCTGTGACTCATGGAAAGGACTCATATAGGAGGAGTTTTATAACCTTGTTGTAAGGATTTACATTGGAGAAGTTTATGGAGGACTGTCTCCCATGGGAGAGACCCCATGCTAGAACGTGAGAAGAGCATGAAGAATCATCTACCTGAGGAGCAAGGAGAAGCAGAAACAACATGTGATGAAGAAACTATAATACTCATTCCCCAACAGCTGTACTGCTGGAGGGGAGAAGGTAGGCAAATTTAGGAATGAAGTTAAGCCTAGGAAATGAGGAATGGAATGAAGGTGTTTTAAGATGTGGTTGCATATCTTGTTTTCCTACTGTGATTTCATTAGTAATAAATTAAACTGATTTCCTGAAGTTGAGTCTGTTTTGCCCTTTATGGTAATTATGAGTGATCTCTCCCTGTCCTTATCTTGACCCATGAGCCTTCCCATAGACTTTTTTTCCCCTTCTTCTGGCCAGTTAAGGAGGAGGAGCCATTAGAGAAGCTTTGATGAATACTTGACATCCAACCAGGGCCAATCAACACCTGTAATAGCAAAACCATGTTAAGAATAAGGATGCCTTTTGAAACATAGTATAGTTCATGATTTTCTTAAAGTGAATGAAAAGCTACTCTACGCAGGAGAAGTTTTAATTCAAGAAGGACAATGGATTATGTGTTAATCAAGGAGTAGTGAGTAAGGTTTGTTTGATAATTTATCTAATTATCAGTTGCATAATTCAGTTTAACTTGTCTTTTAAAATGGCAGTTTTCATTCAGTGAAAGTTATTTCTAAGTCTTTTTAATAGATTTTATTTCTTCAATTTCCACTTTTTTAGCATATTCTTTCCTGTGTATCTAGTTCTGTCATGATGGACAGTTCTAAAAACTGCTTACTTCCATTTTTATTCTGAAGCTTTGAAGAAAATTGTTTCTTGGAAGCTCCACAGCTCAGCCCTGTGTTTAGATGCTCAGAACATGACATATCTGGGTCACTAGAAGAATGATGACAAACAAAAAGATGTTACTCTAATTCTGACATTTTACATCCATTGTGAAGATTCCATGTTGTGCATATTTCTGTTAAAAGAAAATACTTTGCCCAAATTCCACAAAGAAGTATTTACAATCTTGTTAGACTGGGTTACATTATTGTAAATTATCTCACAAATTATTAATTTCTGTAATTATTATTTGCTTTACAGCAAATAATTAGGATTATACTTAGGATTCCCTAACTATATGAGATTCTCAGTCCATTTTGACAAAATTGTGCAGAAATGTGTTCAATAATGCATATCAGAAAGCATAATAGTTTATTGCAAGAAACGAATGCTAGGGAGCTGTGGGAAAATGCAGGCTCATTAGATTGATCACTTACTTAAATAGAAATGTTTCTCAGATTTGTTTAAAGAAGATACCATTTTGGAGGTTAGATCAGTGGACAAGGCTATCCTTCTATGAAGGATGTATGGTTGGAAAACTACAGCTTGGAGAGGGATCCTGGGTGTATTGGTTGAAAATCGACTGATTGAGCCAACAGGAAGAGGGATGTGATCATGCCCCTGTACTCAGCATTCGTGAAGCCATACCTCAAGTATTCAGTTCAGTTCTGGGCTCTGCACTATAGGAAGGATACTTGAGGTACTGGGAAGTGTCCAGAGCAGGGCAATGAGGCTCAAGACCTACAAGGAGCATCTGAGGGAGCTGGGGTTGGTCAGTCTAGAGAAAAGGAGGCTGAGGGGAGACCTTATTGCTCTCTGCAACTACCTAGGCAGAGGTGAGAGCAAAGAGGGGGCCAGCCTCTTCTCATCGGTGACAAGTGATGGAACTGGAGGAAATGGTTACAAGCTGCACCAGGGGAGGTTTAGACTGAGTATCAGGAAACATTTCTTCACTGAAGGGTTATCAAACATTGGAATTCTTTGCCCAGGACAGTGGTGGAGACATCACCCCTGGGGGTGTTCAGGTGCGATGTGGACCTGGTGCTTAGAGACATTTTTTTTTTTGCTGACCCTTCAGTACTAGGTCAAGAGTTGGACTGTATGATCTTTGCGGTCTCTGCCAACCAGATATATTCTGAGACTGTGATTTTCTGAACTGACATACTATTGAAATATTGTTGGACAGGCAACTGAGGGAAGGTTGATATGTCACTTACGAAATTAAAAACAGCTTTCTGAAACTTACTGAAAAACAAGGTAGTGTTATTTTAATGGTCTGAGTGGCTCTGAGTTTTCCCTGTGGTACTGAGTATGACTCTTTCAAACATACATTCTGCATTACATATTGAATTGCAGGACAGTATCAATATACAAACACATCAAGTTTTAACTGCTATTACAGACAATTACTGATAAAACCTGTTTATTGGCACACTGTTTTATTAAAGTTATATCTTAAGTAATGAGGATTTTCATGAAGTAGATGAGTACTTCTGACATTTAACAAAAACCCCACATGCCTCTTCCAAGAAGTTTAAAAAGATACTGCTCAATGAAAAGGACTGTGAGAAGATTCACACTCTTCCAAGGAGAAAATTGCCTGGTGAGTTCCAAAGGACAGCCACCTAGCACCTCTCTCATCAAAAAAATAGAGGAATTGATTGAGTACAAAAGTTTATTCATCTAGTCAATATCTTAAGACTACTAAGAGCTTTGAGGCTTGATTAGGTTAGATTCACATAAGTGAGAAAAAATCTCAATGTCTTCTGATAGCCATTAGAGGAACACTGACAATGTGATCTTAAACTTGTACAATTCTGTGTCTCATTCAGTGACAAATATTACTGCATGACTTGCTTGAAATGTTGAAACTAAACATCACAAAAGTAACAGAAAGAAAACATTTCCCACAAGAGCAATGAAGAATAGACAACATGAGTGGAGAAACACCAATACAATACAAGCTGATATTTTCAATTGTTGCAGAACACGCGCATACTTGAGGAGGATCAACAGCTTTTGCAAATAACAAAAAGGATATCATGAAGTATAGTTTCATAAGATGATGCTTAAATGCTAACCTTTGAAAACTTAGTCATCAAGAGATATTTCCATTGGATTTTAGATAGGCAAATTCTGACAAAGGGACATAATATATCTCATATTTTTACTAATTTGTTATCTCAAACTTTATCCTCTTTTTTTTTATCTTGAATTCATTCTACTTTAGACATGCACAATTAAAATTATTGTAACTGAGTAAAATATCTCCTGCATTGTCTACAGGAAATGTGTGTACAATAATTTATGGGGGGGAACTGTATTTTTTTAATTAGGCTTAATATGTATTAAATTCATAATAGAATTATGAATTAATGAGTTAATCCTAAAAATCTTTCTCTAGATAAATATCTGTACCTTTTATTTCACTTTACAAACAATAAGGTAAGACATATGTTATTCCAACTTTCCCTGTCACTGAACTGGCATAGAGAGTATAAGGACTGCACCTGAAATTACTAATCACAGAATCACAGAATTAATCAGGTTGGTAAAGAACTCTAAGATCATTGAGTCCAATTTATCACCTAATCCTTCTAATTAACTAAACCATGGCACTAAGTGCCTCATCCAGTCTCCTCTTAAACACCTCAGGGATAGGGACTTCACTGCCTCCCCAGGCAGCCTGTTCCAATGGACTCTTTTCCATGAAGAACTTCTTCCTAACATCCAGCCAAAACCTGCCCTGGTACAGTTTGAAACTGTATTCTCTTCTGTCAATGGATGGCTGGCAGAAGAGACCAACCTCTGTCTGGCTACAACCTCCTTTCAGGTAGTTGTACAGAGCAATAAGATCTCCCCTGAGCCTCCTCTTCTACAGGCTGAACAACCCCAGATNTAACCAGCACTGAGCATGGGGGAAGAATGACTTCCCTGGTCTTGCTGGTCACAGTATGCCTGATACAGGCCAGTATGCCATTGGCCTTCTTGGCCACGTGGGCACATTCCTGGTTCATGTTCAGTCACCTGTCAACCAGTACCCCCAGGTCCTTCTCTGCCTGGCTGCTCCCCAGCCACTCTGTCCCCAGCCTGTTGCACTGCATGGGGTTGTTAAAACTCACGGCATGTGTTAAAACTCACAGCCATCTATCCGGCTGTCCAGGTCCCTCTACAGAGTTCTCCTGCCCTCTACCAGATTGACACATGCTCCCAGCTTGGTGTCATCTGCAAACTTACTGATGGTAGATTCGATCCCCTAATCCAGATCATCACTGAAGATATTAAACAGGACTGGGACCACCATTGATCCCTGGGGTACACCACTAATGACTGGTTGCTAACTAGATATGGCTCCATTCACCACCACTCTCTGGGCCCAGCTATCCACCCAGTTCTTAACTCAGCACAGAGTGCCTCTGTCCAAGCCATGGGCTGCAAACTTGGCCAGGAATCTGCTATGGCAGACGTCAAAGGCTTTGCTGAAGTCCAAGTAGACTACATCCACAGCCTTCCCCATGTCCACCAGATGGGTCACTTGGTCATAAAAAGAGATCAGGTTGGTCAAACAGGATCTGCCCCTCCTAAATCCATGCTGGCTGGGACTGATCCCCTGGCCATCCTCCTGTAGGTGCCCTATGATTGCACTCAGGATGAGCTGTTCCTTTATCTGGCGTGGCACTAAGATCAGGTTGACAGGTCTGTAATTTCCTGGGTCCTCCTTCCAATCGTTCTTGTGGATGTGCACCACATTGGCCAGCTTCCAGTCTTCAGGGACCTCTCCGGTGAGCCAAGACTGTTGATAAATGATGAAGAGTGGCTTGGCCAGCTCATCTGACAGCTCTCTCGTCACCCTAGGATGGATCCCATCTGGTCCCAAAGACTTGTAAGGATCCAGGAGGCTCAACTAGTCCCTAACTGCTTCCTCTTGGATTACAGGGGGGCTGTTCTGCTCCCTGACCCCACCTATCAGCTCAGGAGGCCAGCTGTCTTGAGGATAACTTGCCTTACTATTGAAAATTGAGGCAAAGAAGGCATTAAGCACCTCTGCCTTTTTCCTTATCTCCAGTTACTACATTCCCCTCCTTCTCCAATAAAGAGCAGAAGTTATCCTTGCCCCTCTTTTTGTCATTAGTATATTTATAAAAACATTTTTTGTTATCATTCATAGCAGTGGCCAGTCTAAGTTCTACCTGGGCTTTTGCCTCTCTAATTTTCTTCCTACATGACCTGGCAACATCTTTAAAATTTTCCTGAGTTACCTCCCCCTCTTTCCAAAGGTGGTATGTCCTCTTTTTTTTCCTTAATTCTTTCACAAGTCCCTCACCCATCCTGGCTGGCCATCTGTACACTAGTTGTGTCTTATCTAATATTTGTTGTTTAACCAAGAGCTCACTTGTAGGAACACAGAAGATACCAGCCCTATACCAATGCTGATGAACACTGATGTACACTCCAACAGCTAAGCCCTTGATGATCAAGTACAACTCAAACCTTAAGAACTGCTATTGCTGTTGCTTTAGATCAAAAATGCATCTAGTCCATTAATACATCTGACAATGGCTAATATCTTAGTAGCTATAGTAAGAATCTTTCAACAGGTAGATCTGAAACAGCTCCTTCTTAATTCCTTTGTTTTCTAATTTGCTATTAGGAAGTACTGCTAAAATAAAGTAAGAGGTTTAGTCTTATTTAAAAAAAAAA